>JAIQCU010000690.1:0-28004 GCA_022114935.1 Leptestheria dahalacensis | reverse complement strand
CTATCTATCTATCTATCTATCTATCTATCTATCTATCTATCTATCTATCTATCTATATATATATCTATCTGTCTATCTATCTATCTACTTATATAACTATCCATCTGTATATCCATTCATTTATACCTGTAATCATAGGTTCCCACGTTATTTGGATCCTGAATACTCCTGTAGGACACGATGGGCACTGGTAGATCCTTCTGCACGGCTTGAGGCCGGGATGCAGCAACGGCAAACAGCGCAGCAATCAGTATCTAAAGGAGAAAAAGAAACAATTCCTTCAGTAAACAACTGAAAACTAAAACAAGGGGTAGAAAAAATTACTACCAATTTCATCATTTTGTTTAAACAAGTGCTACTGGTGGCGAGCGTTAGATGACTTGGAGTAAGTACTGGAGTTGAACTGATGATCCACTAGGAACTGGGGGGCCGTTTTATATAGTAGCCGATTAGCTAATTTCACATGCAGAGTCTCAAGTCCCCGTCGTGATAGATGACGGACATGTCACCAAACAAAGACATGGTCATAGCGAAACTGGAAACTCTAGATAAAGAGAAACGCAAGTCGTACAAACTGAATCATTTATCATAAAGAAAAGCCAACTCTCTAATATCAAGTTTCCATCAGTATTAAAGTTACCTCTCCAGATAGAAAAGATTGTTACGATATCCCATTGTACTGTAATTAATCTTAATACCTGATAATACAATGACAAGATCTATTACGAATCACTGTGAATTATCATGATATACTCATAAAAATTAAACAAATATGTCATTACTATAAATTTTGAAATCCTGGACATGATTCGTTTCAATTCAATTAACTTCAATCACTATAGGTTAAATATACCTCTAATGTATTTGTCATGAGTAATAACTAAACAAGTGGATAAATAAGTTAATAAGTACTAAAGAAGTACTAAATAAGCACATACATACGAAACTATCAGACGAACACTGGTCATCTACTATACTCAATGTTATGCATCGTTTCGAAATTTTAATCCTGCAGTGTAAAACTTTACTTTAGAAGTAAGTTTAAAAAGATTAACGCGTTTCGCTGTAATAATTAATTAACTAATGCTTGCGTCACGTCTCCTCGATTGAGTGCGAAAATGGTTGCAGACTGGAAAAAAGTAAAAAAATAGAACATCACTTTCTTCTTGCAAAGTTATTTAGGCTAGCCATGTAAGGGAGCAGCAATGGAGCGGCTTGCTTCTTTAGCTACGTGACAGTTATAATAACCATCAGGTACGGCAGTCAGTTCTGTTTTTTTCCCCACGAGTAAAACGCCGTCTAATAACACTATACAAGCTACAACACGATAACTTATTGCAATAATTACAAATCAGTAATCCAGCAGTATGAGGTGGTATGTTCTTTTGCCAGAGGAACCGGGTTAGAATTCTTGTTAAACAAAAAAGCTCAAGAAAAATGAAATTCTAACTGTTTGTGTACGGCCATTCTTTCACTTTTTGGGGTCCTGTTTCAAACTGGTAAAGGCCAAACGGTTACGCTTGGTAAGGTAACGTTCCTAGAGGCAGAGGACGCAGTGAAAGGCACATAAAAACGTTTTAAAATATCCCCCTTGTCTCAACCCTCGTCTTTCCCTCTCCTATGTTTCTCAAGGTCGCCTTCACGCGGTGCTTCTTCCTACAAATTCCCTTTTTTATTCTTTGTCTCTTTGTCTCTAAACCGTTTCCAAATGTATTGCAGAGCCGGTTTTGGTTAAATTATTCAACGGATAATTTAATGAAAAGTCCTAAACGTCTTCATAAAGTGAATGGAAAACGAGTAGAAAAAAGAGGAAGGAGAATGAAAAGCCAGTCCAGCCATCCGTCTTCAAGAGGTGTGACCCCAAAGCGCGAAGATGGCTCCGGCCGATTCACGTGAAAGGGAAAAAGTAAAAGTAGACGACCCTGGTTTTGCGCTTCCAGTTCCATCACTTGGAAACGTCCAAACCAATGAGACTGAGAGAGAGAGAGAGAGAAAAAGGACAAAAACATAACTATGGGGCAAAGAAGGAAAAGGAAGGAAATGCCTTTCCAGGTTCAAAAGATGAGCCGGCGTTTCATATAAAAGGCCCACGACTGGTCAAGTGGGAGCATCACAAGCTTGCTAGCTGTTCACTAGTAACAAACTACCCACTCTCATTCAAAATGAAACTCGTAAGTATTCTTCAGCATTTGTTGGCTTGCCTGGACATGGGTTCTCAAACTTGATATGCATTTTCCGTTTTCCAGTTGATCGTCGCTGCTCTTGTGGCTGTTGCCTGCGCTGCTCCTCAGCTTAATGCTAGACAGCAGGTATCTACTACCCCAGTCCCCATCATTAGCCAGGAGAGTGAAGCAGGACCCGACGGTAGCTACCGCTTCAGGTATAACTTGCCTTTTCGTCCGTTTAGAATAAGCACTATGCCAAACGACCGCCATCTACCGGCTAACTATCAAACTTCTCGTAAAATACCTCACCTTAAGACTTGTAATGTACAGTGGGAATTTGTTCAAGTTAACTTCATAATTAAGTGTGACTAAGAAGTTGCAACAATAGTCACCCCCTAGCGGTCAAGACATGAAACTCATAACCAATATGCCGCATCTCGTTCCATTCGGTTAGCTCTCTTAGTGTCTCCTACAAACTAGAATTTAAGAGTAATTAACGTATTACTGTACAATTTCAATCAAAAACAGCTTCAAGACTGGCGATGGAGTCAGCCGTGAAGAGAGCGGGGCCCAGAAGCAGATCACACCCGAGGATGCTGGTGCCACTTCCAGGGGTTCTTACAGCTACACCGCTCCCGACGGTACCGTCATCACCGTGAGCTTCGTTGCTGACGAAAATGGATTCCAGCCCCAGGGTGCCCATCTGCCCACTCCTCCCCCCATGCCCGAGCACGTTGTCAAGCTGCTCGATGACCTTCGTCGTGCTGGAAAGCTCTAAGCCATTTTCCCAACGATCCGTAACAAAAACAACAAGTACCCGATGACTGTCGATGTACATATCTCTCTCGTTTTGTCTCCATGCAAACCAACATACCCCTGATCATTGTTCGAATACAATTCCAATCATTCAGAATTTAAATCATCACTAATTATCTCCAATATAACGTAAGCAGTTGAGAGTGAAACTATTTACTTTCTCTGCGGTTCTTGAAACGGATGGTCAAAAACAGGTTCCAGTGAAGATTCCAAGAGAAAGAAAGGAGGTTATTGCGAAGTGCTCGTCTTTCACAAGGTGCGCTCGCTCGCTCCATTAGATATTTCACATACAAATTGAAGCTCAGCAGTCCTTTCTTTACAAAAATAACATAAAATAACCAAAGAGCGTAAGATAAGGCAAAACGCTCGATCGGCACCTCGGTACTAAACAGGCGCAAACAAACTGGAAATTTGGGAAGATGGGTCTTGGAACCGGTTGTTGTTGCAGGGGAAACATTAATCTACCTGAAGTGAAACTGCATTTCTCGCATGGCATATCAGGAAACCGCAAGATTTCACAAAAACATCCAAAGTATGACACACCCGCTGATAAATACCCTTCCGTGGTTCTTGCTGACGTTGTGATTGTTCAAAACTATGTAAACGGAGCATTAGAGCGTACACGCTGCGGTTTAATTCCATGGTTCCTTTACACACAATCCAAAGGCCAATATTTATGAGTAAATGTAGCGACAGTACTTCTGTAATGTTACGACAAGGTTGTATAACTTATGAGTGAAATTGTAAAAGACGCAGTTGTTGTAACTGAAATATAAACACCTTGTTTGTTTACCAAACATTAAGTTTTAATTTATATTGTTATTTCGTTATGTTACAGAGTGGGCGTTATAAACTGTGAAGGGATTTTTAACTTGTATATATATTCATGTTGTATGTTGTTTATCTGTTTCCTGGTTTCATATTTTTCACTACATCCTTTAAGGATAAGCGATATTCTTTTCAAGTAAGTGCAGTGTAATATTTATCCACCTAATTTGGACAATGACTTAAAAGCTGCCCGGAAGGTATAACAGCAGTGAATCCTTTCCCCCCATCTTTATCCACTTGACTTTTGCTTTTGGGACGAAACTGAAAGTCCCTTTCCTTTCTCTCCAAAGAAGATGGCACGTTTGGTGATGGTACACCAGAAACTGGTTCTTGTCTGACCGACTGTTACGGGGGCCTTTTGCGACACCCGTCTTCTTCGAAGATGTTCCTGCGAAAGGAGGTCAGTTGGCTTGGTATTTAACCGGCAGCTCGACTTGGGGATCATCATCAGTTCTCAACTAGCAATTCCAGCAAGTGTTGTGAAGCTACCCAGCTGCTACCAATACCACCACCATGAAAGTTGTAAGTTGTCTAAAACCTAAACACTATTAGATTCTATCCTGGTTAATTTTTAGCTTACTTTTTGAAGAAGTATGCAGTAGTCAGCACAGTAGGGGCTAAAGTGAATAGTTGGATAAGGCCATGTGTAGATAGATAGATCGATGGATTGATATCTGCTATTGATATGGATATAGTGGATAGGTAGGTATTTTACCTTTCACTAGCATCACTTAACGATCTTTCGTCAACAGCTTATTTGATTAAGGAATTTAATAAAAGTTTGATTATTTTACAAAATTTTACAGGTGATTCTTTTGGCTCTTGCTGCAGTTGCCTTGGCTGCTCCTCAGTCCAAGCCCCCGGTGCCTATTGTAAGCCAGGTCTCCGAGGTCAATGCTGACGGAAGCTACAGGTTTAGGTAACTGGACAACAAGTTTGAACTGTATCTATCTATCTATCTATCTATCTATCTATCTATCTATCTATCTATCTATCTATCTATCTATCTATCTATCTATCTATCTATCTATCTATCTATCTATCTATCTATCTTTCTATCTATCTATTTACCTACCTATCTATCTAGTTATCTACTTACCTATTTATCTATCTTTTTTTTCTTTTATAATCTGTCTTTGTGAAGCGTACTTTAACATACGGAATCGTGTGTCGCTAAAGGTAATTGTTTTGTAACAGCTATGAAACTGGCGACGGCATCAAGCGCGAGGAGAGCGGCCAGCAGAAACAGATCACCCCCGAGGAAGCAGGCCAGGTTTCGCAGGGAAGCGTCACCTACACTGCCCCTGACGGTCAGGTTATCACTTTGTCCTTCATCGCCGACGAGAATGGATTCCAGCCCGTGGGTTCTCACCTGCCCACTCCGCCACCCACTCCCGAACATGTCGTCAAGCTTCTCGAGGACCTGCGACGACTTGGAAAACTCTAAGCTCTTGAAATCATATCATTGATGGATACATTTGTGATTTTTTAAAAACTTTTACTAATATATAGTGCTGCTAGAACTATGACAGCCGGCTTGTAAAAATGTTGTGTTGGCGGGTTTTCATTACACGCGTTCAAAAGCATTTGAGACTTCAAACTTAAAAGCTACGTTAGTTGTAATACTACTTGTATGTGAAGAATTGAACAATACTAGCAATGCAGGTTGACTATATTATGTTGCAGAAGATCTAAAGCCACTGGAAACATTGCCTAGCTTCTGTATAGCTACTTTGGTTAAAGTATCTCGTTCATTGTTTAAACGAATTGGCATTAATCACAGCTGAGTATGATTCGTTGTCTTCTCTTTAAAGAATTTCAGGTAGAATGACAGCAATGTTTCCAATTGACTGCGAACGATCATGGAAAGTGAAAGAGAAAGGAGACATTGTACTATCACGTGAATGTTATTCCTTGTAATGTGTATCTAAATATCATGCTTGCAAAGCATGTCTTTTTTATGTCAACCAGCAATTTAGAAAAGTTATCAGCTTTGGCATTCTTGACAACGCAAAGATCATTCCTTCCCATGTTTTTACTAATTTCTTGGTCATTTTTTACTAAGATCAGAAAATGATTTAGATCAAGGCTGCAGCAAGAGCGCTGTCTCATCGCTGCACTTTTTTTCCTTCTGTTTAACAGTGGTGTTTCAGGGCGAGCCATTCACTTTCATCTTAGCCAAAGGGCTGGGCTTTGTAGCTGTGGAACAATTCAAGGCAGGGCAGAAAAAAAACGTACCGCACGGTTGCATCATAACAGTTCGACTGGTCGGGTATAAAAGGCGTTTCCAGTTCACTGTTGAATCACAGTCGATTACAACTGTAGCAACTTCCAGGACTAAGAAAAATGAAACTGGTTAGTACACCTGGTTGTATACTTCCATTTTCTTCAGTGCAGTAATGGCATCTTGAAATTTTGCAGTTTCTGATCGCCGCCCTCATCGCCGTGGCAGCTGCTGCCCCGTCCAGCCTGCCGTACAGCAAGAGCGACATCACCATCGTTAGCCAGTCGGATGTCCGCAATGCTGATGGTAGCAGCCGCTGGAGGTAACGCTAATGTCGAACTATAATGACAAGGACTCACATTAGTTAACGAAATAACATTCTCTTACTCTGTGTTATCTGGTTTTGTAGCTACAACCACTTCATGCTTTCTTTGCAAGTTTAGTGATATCCTGATATAGCCTTGTTATACTTATACCTTTAACATACTGATACATTTGACTATACACATCACCTATGCATATATATGACCTTTGCCTACCTATACCCCAAACCTATATCTATACATGTACCATATATACATACACAATACATACACATAATACATCTTTCCCAAGTTTAGTACGCTAATCATGAATAAAGTCATATACGACACAAGTCAATATAAAGTTAATGGAAAAGCACCATACTACATAGATTACCTCAACTGCCTATACGATTAGTATAGTACATTCCAGTATAATCTTTAACATTTGTTACCTCGTAATAGCTACGCTGGTTCTGACGGTACCACCCGCGAAGAAGCCAACGCCCAGAAGCAGATCAACTACGATGCTGGAAACACCAACCAGGGATCTGCCTACTGGATCACTCCTGAAGGCGAGAGGATCACCATCAGCTGGGTAGCCGATGAGAACGGATTCCAGCCCAAGGGTGACCACCTTCCCACTCCTCCCCCCATCCCCGAGGAAATCGCCAAGATGCTTCCCCTGCTGCCCAAGCTCCAGGAGCCTTCCGAACCCCAGCCCTACAAAAAGTACTAAACCGCACTGATCAAACATCAAACTATTTATTCTGAGGAATGTAAATAAACAAGTAATTTCGGCAATCAAGCCTATTATTGCCATTCAATGTACGGGCTGTTTAGCCGTTACAAGAACAGGATTTCGTGGCAAAATCAGTTAAAATTGTATTAACGGGTCTTCGAAATCTTTTGGTGTCAGACATGAAAAGTCTCGCTTTCTTATGCTGGGATCCGTTCCTACTAATCTGAAAGGTCCTCACGTTGCTACCAGGTCCTACGTTTGGGAGGGCGGAAATGCTATTAAACAATTCGACTGTTTAACAGAGAAAGCTCCGTCTTAAGACCTGTGTCTATAACGTTTACCTATAACTATCATAGAGATATATATGTGCGTAAGTACAATTCTAGTTACAGTTAATTTCTAACAAAGCAGTTTCCAAATCTTCAGTCTTTAATTTTTATTTCCAGTGAAAATGCTTAGTGTCGTCTTCGTTGCAGTTTCATTAGAAGATGATAACGAATGTCGCAGTTTTGAGACTTTGATATTTATAATTGAATCGAAAAGGCCACCACACTTGCATGATAATCGTAAAAGACCGTCGTCGATGATTTGCATAGCTAAAAGGGGACCCTGTTGATAAGACAGGTGTGTTATCCAGTTGTCCAGTGAAAGCAACACTATTTAAGGCTGTTTTAGCAGAGGGTAACAAGCTAACTTTCAGACTCATATGGTGTAACATAATATGTTAAATATTTTAATTTACTAATCGTAAGATAAATAGTTAGTATATATAGATAGATGGATTGATAAATAGATGGATATATAGTTAGAAAAATAGATAGGTTTATAGATGGATGAATAGCGAGATATATAAGATAGATAATACATAGATAGATGGACAGATATATAGATAGATAGATAGATAGATGGTAGAAAGATGGATAGATAAATAGATAGACAGACAGACAGACAGACAAACAGATAAATAGATAGATAGACAGGCGGGTAGATAGATGGGCCCTTAGTTATGAAATGCAACGGTGGTATGTCATCCACAAAATAATTAACTTTCTGTTAACAGACTGCACATTTCTCATTTTAACCCAACCACCATGTTTATTCTTGTGGTAAAATCCACCTTCTGTGTCATTTTTGCTGCATCAAGTTTTGATCATTCATCATATAAAGATTTACTACACAGCAAATTACAGCCTTTCATAACGTATTATGCGTAATAATGTTTACTAAGCAGCTAGATAAGAAAGAAAGGAACAATCAATCAGAAAACGACGAACAAGTTTCTCTGCAATATGGCATTATGCATTCGTGTCACTCTTGATCGTAGAAACCTTGCCTAGTCGAGAGTAACTGATTGCTGCTTGAACCGATACTGGTTTACTTTTCGTTTTCTAGTTCTTTTTTTGGCTTTGGAAGACTTACGTGCGGCAATGAGCCAAACCCGTTTAGATTGAGCCAGTTTTACATGTTTGGTCAAAAGACAGGTACATCTGCTCCAAGTGAAAGTAAACCAGTGCGGTATGCTGCAAATGCCCTATAAAAGACTGACGGCAGATGCAAGTGAATCAGTCGAGTTCTCGAGCTTCAAACACTAATCGAAAATGAAATTCGTAAGTACACGACACTTTCTTGCTTCCACTAATTCTTACTCGGTTAAAGATGAGGAACGTTAACCAACCAACAGTAATAGCGAACAATTACTGCCTTGATTGTACTAATAGCGACTGAATAATGATGATTGTGTTCCATTTAGATCGTTCTTGCTGCTTTGATCGCCGTCTGTGCTGCTGCCCCCTCGGCTTACGAGAAGGAGGCACCTAAGATCACCATTGTTAGCCAGTCTGATGTCCGCAATGACGATGGTAGCAGCAAATGGAGGTACACACGATTAGTTTTCATATCCATAGCGTCTATCGCAAGATATGCGGTTCAGCACTGAGTTACGTAACGGGACTTTGATTTATCCCATTCAATACCCTTAAAGTAATGTAGTTTATTCAGTCAGTTTCAAGTACGTATGAAAATTACTGTAAGAGTATTACATCATAGGTACATAGATTCCCCATGGAAGTTATATACAGGTGTCTTATAACGTAATGTATTTCACAGCTATGCTGGATCTGACGGTACCACTCGCGAGGAATCCAGCGCTCAGAAGAAGATCGACTACGAATCTGGCAACACCAACCGCGGAGTTTCTTACTGGATCTCTCCTGAGGGCCAGAGGATCACTTTGACCTGGGTCGCCGATGAGAACGGATTCCAGCCCCAGGGTGACCATCTCCCCACTCCTCCCCCCATCCCCGAGGAAATCGCCAAGATGCTTCCCCTTCTGCCCAAGCTTGAAGAAACTATCTACGAAAAACCCGTCAAGAAGTACTAAGTTGCACGCATTCACCCGTTAGGAAGCTTTTATAAGACTCCACTGGGAATTCTGATTCTATGTGAACTTTTAATTTATGTATTGTAAATACAATTTCCAAGCAAATGAAAACCCAATCTTCTTAAACTGTTTACTTCACGACTAGAACGATAGGGCTTATGTATTAACAAATGCCCACCATCTTGGCGATCTGGTGATCAGCTGACAATATTCTTTCCTTTGCAGATATGGGGGACATTTCCGTCGTAATTTCTCTCACTGTACTGAAACTAATATGAAAAGATTGCGTCAACCTTTGGTTTAACTATAATTACACGAGATGAAAAGAGCCAATTGTCTTTGTGTATATGAATCCTACAAAGCCGTATGGAAGGGTCACATGACTGCCGTTCTATTACATAAGCCCTACAGTCCGGTTATTACTTCAGGACTAATTTATACGTATACATATTACAATATCCTTCGTGTCTCATATGCTATCTCAGGGTAATTAAGCTAGTTGCTCGAAATTTTAGTCATAATAGTCCTGTCTGTTTACAAACAGTCCAATGACAGAATCGAGTGCAACTAGGTTTTCCTTCAGTTATTGTTGACCAAGTGTTTCCCAAGATTCTTAAAAGATATTTCACAAAAATAAAGCTGAATTATTTGGACAACGGTTGCAAATTCTGGGAGGGTTTTTCGAAAACTTTCTAGTTTTATAACGACAATCTTCAGGTGTAATATTAGACAAACCGCAGACGTTTTCGGGACCGCCCAAAATCCCACAGCGTATTTGGCGATGAGCCAATCAAACGTGGGCAAAATGGAAAGGGTGATTTTTGCAAGAGGATCAAGAACGGCCTCGAGGATGAAGGCAAACAATGGAACAAAGTTGTGCGTAGGAAAGCTATAAAATTTTGTAATGAATATATAGATCATTATAATAAATTAAAAGTTAAAAAGTTTCATTAGTATTTGGAGTATATTAATATAACTTAATTATGTGTTAAGATTACAGAAGTACCACATACGGAAACGTAGTCGAATATGTACATATAGATTATCAGGGGAAAATTAGATGAAAAGCAAAGATAAAAGAGGAGAAAACAACAACAAACAGACAAGAGAAAGGTTTCAACTAGAACCGGTTACCCGCAGACTTATTTATACGGAATTATATGCATTACGCATACTTTCAGTCATACTGAATGTGTATTACCTGTATGTGCTTAAAATATGTACTCAGCATGATTGTTGCGCAAAAATTCTAAACAGTTTTAAGGTCAAAATCAGGGGATCTACATAACCCAAGTTTAACCAATGGAACTCACGAAGCTAGTTGAAAACGTTGTAAATGTAGTGTTCTTCACAAACCACGTGATAGCACACAGAGACTTTCCTCTTTGATTCCCACCTTGGTGAACGCCCTTCAGATGGAGAAGGTTGAGGATCTACGTTCACGCAGATAAGCTGAATAAAGTGGGTCACCGTGTGTGAACCGCTCTACTATAAAAGCCGTCTCGCAGGAACTTCAAGGCATCAGTCATCAACTGGTTCGACAAACAGCAACAATGAAATTCGTAAGCTGCTCGACACAACTTCAACTGAAGAGCGTGTTTGTTAAAGTTTCTATTTTTTCTTCGTCTAGTTCGTGATCGCCGCCCTCATCGCCGTGGCAGCTGCTGCCCCGTCCAGCCTGCCGTACAGCAAGAGCGACATCACCATCGTTAGCCAATCGGATGTCCGCAATCCCGATGGTAGCAGCCGCTGGAGGTAAATTTAACTTAACATAATCACTTAACTAGATGTTCTATAAACATCAGCGATTCAGATTACGCTTTAGCATATGCTAGTTCTCACAAAAGACGATCTTAAATTACAGCTACGCTGGTTCTGATGGAACTACTCGCGAGGAAGCTAACGCTCAGAAACAGATCAACTATGATGCTGGAAACACCAACCAGGGATCCTCCTACTGGGTTTCCCCTGAAGGTCAGAAGATCACTTTGACCTGGGTTGCTGACGAGAACGGATTCCAGCCCAAGGGTGATCACCTTCCCACTCCTCCCCCCATTCCCGAGGAAATCGCCAGGATGCTTCCCCTGCTGCCCAAGCTCCAGGAGCCTTCCTACGAACCCCAGACTTACAAGAAATACTAAGCTACTTCAACCAGCATTGCAACCGCGGCTATTTATTGAGTGAAGATGTAAATAAACGATGAATCATCAAATCAGTAATTTGACTTTTCATTGATATACCATGCCTGTGTACAAACCTTGGGATTCAGAAAAGATGCCATCAGAGACGAGTCTAAAAGGGAGAGTTACATTTAGTAAACCTGATTTCTTAGTTTATCTACTGGCTTTGCTTCTTGCGTACAAGGTTCATCACTATATGCTACTGAATGTGTCTTACTAGAGATCTGTTTTTATCGTTTATTTGGCTTACCCGGGGTTACACCAAATGGAGTATGTACAGAGTATAAGAAATTATGTGAGGTACGAATGAAGAATGAATTGTCGTCTAGGTTATAATTATTTCAAGTACGAAGTTTGAAACTGTATATAACAGACAGAATGTGCTTTCAAATAAACATAGTAATGAACCAACTTGTATAAGATAGAAAGGAAAAGATGGAAAACAGATGAAAAAATACTGAAGATCTAGTGAATATGAGAGGTAATCCTTATTTTTTTGCAACCCGCATTGATTTGAATCTGTCTTTGTGTGGCTAACTGATCTTTTCAAAGAAAGAAACTGTTTACCCTACCTTCCACCTTTTGACTAAGAAGGATATGGCTTCAATCACGATGGAACCACGACTGCGGCTATGATAGTATTGCATCCCAGTCTTTCACGCAATCATCAATGTTCAAGTGGCCGGAATACCCGTTCCAAGATGTGTTACTTCAGGTGCAACACTGTCACAGTTTAAGGCAACATATTTTTAAAAGGAATTATCATTTACATATCAATATAAAAATGGCCTACTAGTTGCCAAGAGGGGAAGCCTGAATGTTTTTTTCAACAGATAATTGATGGCTAACTAAATAAAATACATATTTTTAGCATATTATGCATATACGTTAAGACAAGCTTTGCCTTTAAATCCAAGATGACTGCGTCTGCTTCGTTCCCATTGACTGCCGGGTACAATTGGTACGGTAGCAGTTGGTAATGGGGAGGGGGGGGTAGAGTTACCCTGAGTATACACGCAGATTTAGCTATTGTATCCAGAGTTCCTTGTTGTCTTACAGTATTGGACAATGCTTCTGCAACATACGCTCAAATAGAGGTGCATTTTTGGAATTAGTTCCGCAAATGTAGAGATCTGAAATAACCCCACGTTGATCCTCAAGAACCATGATGCAAATCTTGACTTTGGCCGTACTTTGTCTCAAGTGTGCCTGGAAGCAAAAAAATAACATAAAAACTCGATTGTCAGTTTCACTCGGTGAACGCCCTTCGCATCGGAAAGGCTGAGCTTCACGTTCACATAGATAAGCCTGATAAAGTGGGTCACTGTGTGCGAGCCATTCCACTATAAAAGGCTCCTCAGTAAGACTCGAAACCATCAGTCGTCAACTGGTTCAACAAACAGCAACAATGAAATTCGTAAGCTTTTCAGTATACCTCCAGTTGTATAGAACACGTCCCTTAAGGTTTCTCCTTTCTTCCTGCAGTTTTTGATCGCCGCCCTCATCGCCGTGGCCGCTGCTGCCCCGTCCAGCCTGCCGTACAGCAAGAGCGACATCACCATCGTTAGCCAGTCGGATGTCCGCAATCCCGATGGTAGCAGCCGCTGGAGGTACTTTTAACTTAACATAATCACTTAATTAGATGTTCTATAAACATCAGCGACTCAGGTTACGCTTTAGCATATACTAGTTCTCACACAAGACGATTTTAAATTACAGCTACGCTGGTTCTGATGGAACTACCCGCGAGGAAGCTAACGCTCAGAAACAGATCAACTATGATGCTGGAAACACCAACCAGGGATCCTCCTACTGGGTTTCCCCTGAAGGTGAGAGGATCACTTTGACCTGGGTTGCTGACGAGAACGGATTCCAGCCCAAGGGTGACCACCTTCCCACTCCTCCCCCCATTCCCGAGGAAATCGCCAGGATGCTTCCCCTGCTGCCCAAACTCCAGGAGCCTTCCTACGAGCCCCAGCCATACAAAAAATACTAAATTATTTCAATTAGCTTTCCAGACCACGGCTATTTATTGATTGATGATGTAAATATACTATTTCAATGAAATCGTGGACCCGTTGTTAATCTACATCAATAGGAAAAATCTCGTACATGTGGAAAGTGAATGTATGGTACAAAGGAAGCGGACAGAAATACTGTGTTGAAATGGGAAAGTAAAGCTCTGTAAGCTAAGTTTTCCTGTGCAGTCTGCAGGGTTTTGGTTTTGCAAACAAGATTAATTAATCTGGACATAGGCATTCGAAAAAATGGCTGGTTAACGATATGCATGCGAGTGCGTTAATTTCTTGTATCCGCTATCTGTTGAATATGCGCTGTAATCCAGCGCTGCGAAGAATGAAGTTTCCTTACTTATGACTTCTTGATCCGAAATTAAACAACTTCAAGCCGATACTCTACTGATGTATTTCATAATTAATCCGGTCTGCAGTGATTCTCGTGTCTCGTGAACAATACGTGGTCTGTAAATGTCAATGTATGCTATCTCAGCTATATCAGTTAACCGGTTAATAAAACAGCATCATTAGTCATCAATTTTGGGATAGTATATGTCAAAAAACCTCTTATAATGATACTATTATATATAACTAAGATAGACTTATAAATATAACACGACTACTCGTCAATTGTCATATCTAACGAGTACCGCAAACGTATACGTGATTCTACTTAATGACGCAATATTTAATACGTAACGTTACGGCATCTCATAATGGTAGCAAATAACAAATAGTCAATTGCCAACCCTCTGCTTGTTTGTCTCTCCGTCATTATTTCATCGGTCACGGTCGCGAATAAAACCGGTCATGTTTAACAAACAGCAAGGTTTGAACTTAATATTTCCCTTGGGCTATGTATGACAATTAATAGTAAATAAGGTTTCGCGATTCAATTCAGGGCTTTTCATAAGTAATGCAGAGGATCGGATTAGCAGTCATAGTTTATATGTGATGATCTGTTGATGTGATGACGTGATATTTGTATGAACATACATATATGATTCATTTGTCCAGCAAAGTATAATGGTGCGCCACATTGTGAGCGACCGTCCAAGTCGCGAAGTGTGCATCAGAAGATTTAACTTGCTTAAATCTACTATAAGACACAAGACGATTTTCAGGATTATAGGAACATAACGACTGTAGTCCATTCTGCCCGACTATCCTGTGAAAGAAAGCTACTTTCTTTCTAGTCCTTAACCAGTCAAACACGCCCTTCATTTGTGGGGATACCCGTTCAGGTAGATCAGCCTGATAAAGTGGGTCACTGTGTGTGAGACAATCGACTATAAAAGGCGTCTCAGTGAAACTCAAAGGCATCAGTCATCAACTGGCTAGACAACCAGCAACAATGAAATTCGTAAGCTCTACGACAGCACTTCATTGTAGAAGGCGGTTAAGTTAGATTATCTCTTTTTGTTTCTTCAGTTTTTGATTGCCGCCCTCATCGCCGTGGCCGCTGCTGCCCCGTCCAGCCTGCCGTACAGCAAGAGCGACATCACTATCGTTAGCCAGTCGGATGTCCGCAATCCCGATGGTAGCAGCCGCTGGAGGTACACTTATCTTAACATAATCACTTAACTAGATGCCGTTCTCACAAAAAAACGATCTTAAATTACAGCTACGCTGGTTCTGATGGAACTACTCGCGAGGAAGCTAACGCTCAGAAACAGATCAACTATGAGGCTGGAAACACCAACCAGGGATCCTCCTACTGGGTTTCCCCTGAAGGTGAGAGGATCACTTTGACCTGGGTTGCTGACGAGAATGGATTCCGGCCCCAGGGTGACCATCTCCCCACTCCTCCCCCCATTCCCGAGGAAATCGCCAAGATGCTTCCTCTGCTACCCAAGCTCCAGGAGCCTTCTTACGAACCCCAGGCTTACAAAAAATACTAAGTGAAAACAATCAGCTTTCCAGCAACGCCTTTTTATCGATTCACGATGTAAATAAATAATTATTCTCAAATTACCGTGTTGATAACTTTCAAATTAATGGGGAAAATTAGTTCACAAGGAAAGTGAATGTAGGAAAAAAACGTACACGGGGTGGATATTCTCGAAAGGGAAAGTTCTAAAACGCCCTGAGATTTCTATTATCTGGCTTGCACTGCAGGGTCCTGCATTTTGCATACAAAAATTCAACATCCTCATGCTAAAAGCCAACATAAGAGGGCTGGTGCATGATTATTTTTCATACGGGCATACGGCACATTCCTTTTCTTCGTCGCATTCATCTGACCATTCCACTATTTGTTAAATTCCATGCCATCAGCAGAATGCACTGTTTGTTATTGATACGTGACTATAATCAGCGCTTCACTCGCTAAATGCTAATTTTAATGAATCTGGATAGCCTGTAAGCTATTAATATCAATATAACATGCTATAGAAGATGTGGTAAAAACGACTTCCCAATCTTCGTGGACAGTTTAGGTGTGCGCTCGTTGTTATTACTAGTACAACGCTGTAACACCCGAGTATTTAATAACATAGTGAAAAGACTAACTTTCGTCCAACAAAAGTGAATTCGTGAATTCAAATACCAAGGTATATTACGACATTTTCTTCCAGCACGTAATGAAACAACATAAGCACAATTTTTTCGATAGAGCATTTAATGAAGTGTGGAACTCATTTGGATATACTGCAGATTATGTTCTTGCAGCAGAATGTTGTCAAGGTAAAGGTAAACGCGTTTTTGCCATTATCGTAAGATAGAACTTAAAAGGTTTCGTAAACCTGAGGTATGTGTTTTTTTGCAATTGTGCAAATCGAGGAAGTACTAAACAACACCCCTATTCGGTTGAAACTCGATTACGGATTAACCCACCTTTCCCTATGCGTAAGAACCATAAGTTCAAAGTTAATCTTTCCATAAACCTAGTCATCAGACACTTGTTAAGTAGTAAACAGATCCATAACGAGCAGCCTTCATGTATGAATCAGCCGGAATACGCTTAGCCGGCTGGGTTAATACACTTGTTATTTTTTTAAAACTATGGATCAGCAATTGTGAAGTCCGTCATGGTCATAAGGTACTGTAGAATATTATCCTTTCACCTGCGTTGGATGAAGGTTTTAATGGACGAGCGTTTGCAGATTCGTTACTAACAGCTGAAATATGGGTCCATGTAATCAAAATAATGAATATAATGAAGTGGGGCATTTAATTACTGTAGTGCGTTCTGTCTACCGAAGAGACGGTGAAAATTTCACTTTTAGTTCTATACCCGGTGAACGCCCTTCGCATCGGGAAGGTCGGGGACTTACGTTCACGTGGATTAGCTCCCAAAAGTGGGTCATTGTATTTCAACCGTTCTACTATAAAAGGCGCCTCGGTGGAATCTGAAAGCATCAGTCATCAACTGGTTAGACAAACAGCAACAATGAAATTCGTAAGCTGCTCGACATAACTTTAGTTTGTACAATGTTGAACAAATGTATCTTATCCACACTGTAGTTTTTGATCGCTGCTCTCATCGCCGTGGCCGCTGCTGCCCCGTCCAGCCTGCCGTACAGCAAGAGCGACATCACCATCGTTAGCCAGTCGGATGTCCGCAATGCTGATGGTAGCAGCCGCTGGAGGTAATAGTTTAATTACAACTACATAGATACATAGTAAATCTTTTGTTTATAACTGTTTAACAATTGATATTTAATAATCGTTAAATATAAGCTAATTGCATGTTTTACTGTGCGATTCTTACACATTTTCACGTTATTTCAATAGCTACGTCGGTTCTGATGGAACCACTCGCGAGGAAGCCAACGCTCAGAAACAGATCAACTACGAATCTGGAAACACCAATCAGGGATCCTCCTACTGGGTGTCTCCTGAAGGCCAGAGAATCACTCTGACCTGGGTTGCTGATGAGAACGGATTCCAGCCCAAGGGTGACCACCTCCCTACTCCTCCCCCCATTCCCGAGGAAATTGCCGCTATGCTCCGCACTCTGCCCAAGCTCCAGGAGCCCTCCTACGAACCCCAGACTTACAAGAAGTACTAAGCTATTCCAACCAGCGTTCCAGCCACTGCTATTTATTGATTGAAGATGTAAATAAACACATGCTACACAACAATTAAATTGTTTTAAAGAAGTTTATATCATATGGCAAATCGCGTTCCACGGGCGGTGAACGCTGCTACACACGCGTACACCGCTGGAAAAAAACCCAGCTAAGTGCGGTATATATCTACAGGTATTATTTTTCTTCGTTGGACAATGGGAAAGGAATATATAGTATTAGAAAGAGAAACGCTGGTGAATAAGAGAAAACCGAACCCAATCTTCTATTTTTTTAAGTTCAAACCAGTTATGAAATCATTTGATGAATCTATCCTAGTAAAAGGTCAAATGAATCAAGTATAATTCTGTGAAACTACGAAAGTTGGCGAGACTAATATCGTTATAGTAATGGAATGAATGGGGCTTTAAATTACCAAGCTTTACTCCTTATTGCAGTGAGCAAATGAAGGTTTCAATATCACTGACAATTCCCAAATTAACCACATAGACATTTTGTAAATATACATATGTAAAGTATAACGTAAATTTTGTTAATTGTTTGAGTAATTTCTCTTTATAGATGTAATAATTCACGCAAATGAGTGGGATCGCCCGAGTGGTTTTCAGTGATTAACTTCATTGAAATGTTAATAAAATCACAATTCCTTTTCCAACCCATACGTATAAAGTTGGCAGTTTTTCCCTACCACCACAGGCCAAATGTTTTCAACATATATGCACGCTCAGTTTGTATTATTACTAAGACATTGCTGCCAATTTGAATAGATAGTGGAAACTGTTTAAAAAAATACTACTTACGTATTCAAACACTAGTGCGAACAAGACGCTGTAGAGTCTTTCTATTTCTGCCTGGTGAACGCCCTTCACATCGGGAAGGTCGGGATTTATGTTCAAGCTGGAAAAAGTAGGCCACTGTGTGTGAACCATTCTACTATAAAAGGCGGCTGAACAGAACTCTAAGGCATCAGTCATCAACTGGTTAGACAAACAGCAACAATGAAATTCGTAAGCTGCTCGACATAACTTTAGTTCGCACTGTACAAGTTTAACATATGTATGTTATCCATACTATAGTTTTTGATCGCTGCTCTCATCGCCGTGGCTGCTGCTGCCCCGTCCAGCCTGCCGTACAGCAAGAGCGACATCACCATCGTTAGCCAGTCGGATGTCCGCAATGCCGATGGTAGCAGCCGCTGGAGGTACTTCAACCATTATCATTATTGCTAATAGTTTATTTTCAAACTAATTATTTAACTACTAAATATTTAATTGATTAAATCTTAATGAATTGCATGTTCTTTGTCAAATCCATATTTCACCATGGGATTCTCACACCGTTTTCCCTTATAATTATAGCTACGCCGGTTCTGATGGAACTACCCGCGAGGAAGCTAACGCTCAGAAACAGATCAACTACGAATCCGGCAACACCAACCAGGGATCCTCCTACTGGGTTTCCCCTGAAGGTGAGAGGATTACTTTGACCTGGGTTGCTGACGAGAACGGATTCCAGCCCAAGGGTGACCACCTCCCCACTCCTCCCCCCATTCCCGAGGATATTGCCGCTATGCTCCGCACTCTGCCCAAGCTCCAGGAGCCCTCCTACGAGCCCCAGTCTTACAAGAAGTACTAAGTTATTCCAACCAACTTTCTAGCAGCGGCTATTTATGAAACTGACGATGTAAATATACTATTTCAACGAAAAAATCAGACTCTTTATCAATCCTAAGTGAAAAAACTCGCACACAGGGCTAACTATTTTAAAGATTATATTAAATCATTTTTAGGTTAACCCTAAACAGTATTCCTTGCATGGTTATATAATAGTTGATGTTCCGATGTTATAAACAACGAGAACAAGTTAATTAATATTACCGATGATTTATTTTTTCAACATTAATGTTGACTAACTGGCGGTGAATGCATTAAACGAAAGAAAGTAGTCGAGTGCATTTGTGCAGGAAAGGGAAAGTGAAGTCCTGTCAGCTTGTTTCTTTTTGTAAGGGTCTACGGGATCTTGTTTTTTGTCATCAGGTTGAAAACAAACATACAAGTAAATGTATGGTACCTTAAAGGACGATTTCTTTTCTATTATAAATTATCTCTCCTTTTATTTCAGTAAATAACGAAGAACTAAGTTCAGACTAAGTAACTTCTTTGTATTTCATTCACGGAATAATTGGGGTTCAATTCGGACAATTTATGACAAATTACTTACTCATTTCATAGGTGTTTCAATCTTTTTTTTACTATACTGCTAAACGCAACAAATAGTTTCAACTATCATTTTAAAACATATTCTGGATAGCGTTATTAACCCGAATAACCTATTCCTACCTGTTCCAGTGTTACATTGCATAAGCATCATTCTGCTCATTCACCGCTTCACGCACGGTTTGCAGGAACTGTCTTGTGGAAATCAAATATAAAAACTTAATTATAATTACATAGTTTTCGCACAGCTGGCTAAATATTAGAAAGCTTGTATAAGCAAAATAATTTATTGAATTCATGCATACGCGTGTAATTAAGTTGTTTTTCATGTAAATCGAACAAATACTTTCTGGAGAAGGTACCAATATCTAGTGTAACTTGAAGTGTTGTCCTTTACTCTAACGCAAAGAACAAGTTTCATTGCACCAGCCTCAGTATTATGGAAAACCAGCAGAGTTTGTTTAGCAGCTATCAACGAGTTCATCTGGCTGAACTGAGGGTGAAAGTGAACCGCAATTCAAGTTGTATAAAAAGGACTGAAACCTTTGACTATCATCAGTTGCTACAGCACTGTGTAGAGAAACATTGGAAAATGAAACTTGTAAGTAGATTCCTTAATTGGTAATTTACATAACAAGTGAGAGGAATTTTGCCCCTTATAGATTGTTCTTGCCGCGTTGGTTGCAGTTTGCACTGCCGCTCCTTGGAAGGTTGAAGGTGGAAGGAGCAGTTATGATAGAGATAGAGATGACCGAGAAGTTACAGTTGTGGATGAATCCGATGTTCGTGAAGATGATGGTAGCAGCAAATGGAGGTAAAATAATATCACTTTTGATCTCTTAAAGTAGCTCTAGTACTTGCAGTAGTAGTAGTACTAAGTAAGTAAGTAGTAGTAACTGTAGTAAAGTTTGTAGTAAAGTAGTATTAGTACTACTGAACTACTACTCACTTTTGAATTCTTAAAGAGAGCTAAAGTAACTCTAGTACTTGTAGTAGTAGTAAAACTTAGTAAGTAGTAGTAGTAACTGCTACAATGTTATGAGATAGGAAATGGTAGGCAGCTCCCTACCATTTTTCCCATGTTGGCTTATGGCAGAATTCAAGCAGACGACGTCGTGCAAGCCAAGGATACTGCTATTATTACTATTACTACTATTACTACTACTACTACTACTACTACTACGGACTATTTCTGCAATGGCTATTATTGGACTGTTACTGCTACTATTAATACTATTTAGTACTATACTAATATTATCCTCACTTTCACTGTTTTGTCATTTCGGTTGTTAACTACTTTGGCATTTTTAAGTTTTACTTTGTCCGATGGAACCACCCGCCAAGAATCCAACGTTCAGAGGGTAATCGGAGATGAGCGTGGCAATACTAACCAAGGGTCGTCTTCTCACGTGGCTCCTGATGGACAGAGAATTACGTTGACCTGGGTCGCCGATGAGAATGGATTTGTAGCCAAGGGTGATCACTTGCCAACTCCTCCGCCTGTTCCCGAGGAAATTCGCGAGATGCTGACCCGCTTGCCGAAACTTGAAGAAGTTGAAGAGAAGAAGCCTGCCAGGAGATACTGATTGTTTAAACCGTTAAAACTGCACCTAAAGAATTATATGTTGAGATGACAAAAATAATGTTTAATGAAGGAAGATTTCTAACCACGAAACTCTCTGTCCATGTTTTTATCTTATTTTATTCTTGCAGAAAAGTATACTTAACAATAAACCTCATTAAAGTTTCGGGGATTCAGGTTGCCTTACTCTAGTCTTAACCTGTTTATGAGGGTTTAATTGTAGACCTCTGAAGGAGGCTATATAGTTCAAGATATGGAAAACGTACAGCATACTATTTGGTAGTGTAGAGAAACATGTACTAGCTCTTCTGTATGAAGTTTTACGTATTTATTTAATTAGCAGTTAACGCTGTAATTTATTCAATTGTTTTTATGTCGGGCATTCCGGCATTGGCTCGTGCGCGCACACTTTCAAGTGCTGGTCAGTGTAAGTTGGCTGGGTTATACGAATAGTACGAGTCCTTCTTGGCTGTCTTGATGGTAGTTAGAACTTTTGATTGATATTTTCGATGGATTGAGATGAATATATACGTACCAATCGTACTGAAGATTTTAAGTAAGTTAAGCTTGAAATGTTAAGGCCTAACACATTTTTAAAACACCTAGTACACTATAGTGCTATAAGTAGCTATAATGGTAATTAATAGTGATAAATAATAAATGTAATGGTAATAATGGTAACTAATATAAATGCCGAACTGATATTAGAGTAATTTGGCCGCAGAAGGCAGTTCTGCTAAGTTAACGCAATCGCTAAATCGTCTTCATTGCATATTTGTGATTGACAAAAATGATACGTGAACGGGATAGAAAATAACCAAACGCGATACCACAAGGAGCATTAACTCTCTGACGCTTCGTGAAAGTCGGAATGGGAAAAAGGTTCTACTTAGATTGCATTTCGTGCGGTAATTGTGAAAGTCAGGTGGCACTTTTTCTGTACACCTGGGGGAGTCCAATAACGTGTTTTGTCCGGCTTCATTCAGAAGGTATTTAAACCCCTTTTAAGGCAAACACTTTCTAAGACTTTGCATCCTGACTCGTTACTTTAGATATCCGAAGATCTAAAACTACCATACCGTGCAAATACCCCAGTTTTATTAGGTCAGACACAGCAAAACTTACCTGCGTGGAAACGCCCATAATTTACTGCTGCTACCTGTAGTTTACTGTGAAAGTGGAAACAACATTTCAAGATAGCTCTGAAAGGATATAGCTGTGTACTGACTGACATCATCAATGCAAACACATTCAACACAAAGTCAGCCTAAACTGAAACTTATGAGTTACTACCGATTACCTATTTCATGAGCATTACCAACTATGAATATCATGAATAGCACAAGCAATCTATGTTACAATTAACGCTAGTCATAACTAGCAGCATTTTCATTATTCAGCTGAGGTATAGAATAGCAGCACATTACAATACATACATTAGTAAAGCACACATAGCTTTTAGTTTTTAATCTAATAATTTGTCTGTTAGATTGCCCTTTACCCTTCATCCTACCAAAACGATGCTAAGTATCACCGACATAGTCGCAAGGTCAGACGAGTCTGATGTCCGCAATGAAGACGGTAGCAGCAAATGGAGGTGAGTATGTCTCATTTGCTAATCATCCGATAAGAGTTGACAACTCTAACATTTCTAATATAACTAATAATTCACGCTTTAAACTGTCCGCCGAAGCTAGCTGAGAGGAATCCAACGCTTAGAAGCAAATTGACCATGGGTGTGGTACCACCAATCTCAGATCGCCATCCTATGTGGCTTCGCTGTGGCTGGTCAGAGGATTGCCTTGACTTGGGTTCTGCCCAAGGGTGACCGACCATCTGTCTAAAGGATCAACTGAAATCTTAAATTTTTTACAGGAAAGTTAAGAAACACGAACCAATCTTGTACTCCCAAATCTTTTTTCGATCAAACTTTACAACTTGGTTTGAGCGGAAGCCACCTCTTTCCGAAGTTTCCTCCATTACGTTTGAAGTCAATATGTATGTTAACCATGTACAGAAAATAGATTGAAGACAAGACTGGGATTCTGCCTACTGAGAATATGAATGGTATTTTGCATCAGTCATGAAGTAGCAGTCAACGAATACATGCATCGGGGATCTCATAATTAGTAGCATATAAGCCCAGACACTATTCGATTAGCGATGGGACAACTTGGGAATTTTCTTTATATAATAAGTATACCAAAATTTTCTGTAAACCTTTAATCCAAACCAGCCTTATTGCTGCGGGAACTGTGTTAAGGTGGCAATCTACCTAGCTCTAATTAAGGAAGGGTTTAAGCAATGCAAGACCACTTTCCGTTGCATCATTATTTCTCTGTTTGGTAATACAATGTGTGATCCAGAGTACGCCCATATATCACAGTGAAAGTGAACCACTACTTGTCGCATAGTGGAACTGGTATAAATGGATGCAGCGACGTAGAGCTATTCAGTCGAACATTCAGTTACACGTTGTTCAAAATGAAAGTTGTAAGTTAATAGTAGCAAATTACCGATTGTTATATGGGCAGCATTAGGCGTATCTATAGTACTTGCAATAACTAGCTTTACTAATCTAGTGAAGTGAATGTGAATGCATGTGCACTATTACTTTGCTGTAACGTGCCTTAATTGAGCTTTTGTTTACCAGATTGTTCTTGCCGTCTTGATCGCAGTTTCAGCTGCAGCTCCCTCAGTTTACCGTAAAGATGTCAGGGCCGATGAAGATAGCCGTGAAGTTGTTGTTGTTGACGAATCTGATGTCCGCAATGAAGATGGTAGCAGCAGATGGAGGTACGAGCTGAAAACTTGCATGTTTCCATTCTAGTAACGGTGAGCTTTAACAAACGTAGTTTTAAACTGTCTGACGAAACTACCCGAGAGGAGTCCAACGCTCAAAAGGAAATTGACGGCGAACTTGGCAACACCAACCGCGGATCGTCTTCCCATGTGGCTCCTGATGGTCAGAGAATCACTTTGACCTGGGTTGCCGACGAGAACGGATTCCAGCCGAAAGGCGAGCATCTACCGACTCCTCCTCCCATCCCTGAAGCGATCCTCGAGATGCTGGCTCGCTTACCTAAACTGGAGGAAGTTGAAGAGAAGAAACCCGTTAGGAAATACTAACTATCCGTCCCACTCTTCGGTTGATCAAGGAATTTCGAACCAGTGATCGCGTGTAATGTTAATATTGACATCTATAGGATCCTGCTTTTCTTATTGTCTTGTTACTATGATCCACAGAGAAAGGTTAATATACAATTATGGAAAGAATGTGCACAGACGTGTTTTCGTGTTCCCCGTGTCCAGTGATAAGGGGTCCTTTCTGAGGAAAAGTTGATTGCTTATTTCTTCCGCATGATCAAAGATACATGTACCTAAAAGACACCACGTGCAGGATTAATAATACGTACCATTTAGAACGTTTCCTTCGAATCGGTTGGTTAGTTTGCTAAAATATAATCGATATGGTTGCAATCTCTGTCTTTCAGAATCCCTATGTTATGCTGTATACTGTACGTGTTATTCAAATATACCATGCTTGCAATGTACGTTGAACTGATCTGATTAGCTGAAGATAACTATTTGGCATCGACTTTATTATGTGCAAAGTATGTTAAAATGATATGAACTAAGGTAATGTTATAACGGCAACAAGTTTTTTCCTAGTGTGTAGATTCAAAATCTACTATTATCATAATATAATGGGTTACAAGTATTTCTCAACTGCTACTGTGAATGCAACATCAACATCTGCTTGAGATTTTCAACTTTTGAAATGAATCCTTTTTGAATGAATGTTTTTTACGTCATGGCGTATCCTTGAAGGAAAATTTAAAGACCTATTAAGACCATATATATATATATAGCTCAAATGGGTAGCAACGGCTGTAAGAGAAACCCATCAGATTAGGGAAGGCTAAACTGTCAAATATATAACCGATTCATCACAGTCCTCAGGTAAAAATAGCTATCACATTTTTCAGTTGAGATCGGTTGAAAGTCGGATATAAGAAGCCGCAATGTAAGCAATGCGTACACACATGGTAGTTTTATCCCAGCTAAGGCTATTGATGCGACTAGCGATAGATCGCATAGGAAGCATGTTCATAGTTATTAGACAACTTTTCTGTTAGACAAGTAATCGAAACAAGGCTGATTGTCACGTTAACAAAACGTGTTTAGCACGAACGTGATTAAGGCGGTTGCCTACGCAGCTCTAAGGAAGGATTAAACTAGTGTAAGACTACTGTTCGTTGCGTCATTATTTCTCTGTTTGTTAACAAAACGTTAAATCAGATACGCCCATATATCACAGTGAAAGTGAAACCAGTACCTGTAGCCGAACTGGTATATAAGAACGCAGCGACGTATAGAGTTCATCAGTCGACCATTCAACTATACGTTGTTCAGAATGAAAGTTGTAAGTCCTTACTGATTGATTCAGTCGTAGCTTATGACTAAATATGTCTCTACAAACATTTAAGCTATATCTATTGTGCTAGTAGTACTTATGTATACCAACCTCAGTGGTTATCAAGTGCTTGTACTGTGCATAAGCTTTACAGTAATCGAACCCAATGCTTGCTAGATCGTTCTTGCAGTCTTAATCGCAGTTTCTGCTGCCGCTCCTTCATCTTACCGTAAGGATGTCAGGAACGATAAAGATAGTCGCGAAATAGTAGTTGCAGACGAGTCTGATGTCCGCAATGAAGACGGTAGCAGCAAATGGAGGTATGAACTTTAAAAAAGTTTTCTTTGCGAATGATAACGTTAGTAACGGTAATTAAACAACAGTTTCAAACTGTCTGACGAAACTACCCGAGAGGAATCCAACGCTCAGAAGGAAATCGACGACGAACGTGGCAACACCAACCGCGGATCGTCTTCCCACGTGGCTCCTGATGGTCAGAGAATCACTTTGACCTGGGTTGCCGATGAGAACGGATTCCAGCCCAAAGGTGACCATCTGCCAACGCCTCCTCCCATTCCTGAAGCGATCCTCGAGATGCTGGCTCGCTTGCCTAAACTGGAGGAAGTTGAAGAGAAGAAACCCGCCAGGAAATACTAATTATCCGTCCCACTCCCCGGTTGATAAAGGAATTTTGAACCAATCATCGCGTGTAATGTTAATCTTGCCATTTATATGATCTTGCTTTTCTTATTTTCATGTTACTATGATCCACAGAGAAAGGTTAATATAATATAAACATAGCTCTACCCTCACCGAAGAATAGTTTGTCTCCATTGCTTTCTTTTCTGCACCACAGTACAGTACTTACGTACCTATAATTTAGTTCAGTTTTTGTGTTCGCAATTTTAAACTCTCTCGCAGTAGTTTTTTTTTTAGGTAACCTGGCTGTGTCTACCGTACTTTAGATCCCATTTAAATAATGTTCAGTGAATGAATTGCCTTTGCTATTTGCTGTCTGTTTGTGGGGTAGCAATCGAACGAACATGACTCTAAAATTATTCATTAGCTGGAAAATGTGCAGTTGAACAGAGGGCGAAATGTCGAGTCGACTCATATTCGTCACGTGGGTACGCAGTTGAGTCAAGAGCCATTGAAAATGGCGTCAGAAGTTGGGTCGATTCATGTATAACACGTGGGTCCATAGTTGACTCGCCCGCAATGAAAACGAGGGCGAAGCATGCCCGGACTTGTATGGCTCCCATGTAAAGAGATAGGAGAAACGATTTTATATAGAAACAGACAGGGAATTTGGAAAGGTGGGAAGAAAAAACGGGGGGAAAAAAAGAAAAAAACGTGGAGTGGAAAAAAGTGAACACTAAGTCTTCATGCTGGCAAGCAATGGAGACAATTATGGAAAGAATGTACACCTTTCAGAGGAAAAGTTGATTGCTTATTACTTCCGCATGATCAAAGGTATATGTACCCAAAAGACACCACGTGCAGGATTAATATTACATACCCACTAAGAACGTATTGTTCGAATCGATTGTTGTTGTTTTTTTTTAGTATATAAATGTGTTTGGCTTCTAACGTACTGGGCCTTTCTTCTTCTGAGTTAGGAAACGTTCTGCTAAAATAAAACGTAAAGGTCACATATCTCTGTCTTTCAGAATCCCTTTGTTATGCTCGACACTGTACGTGTAATTCAAATATACCATACCTGCAATGTATGTTAAACTGATCTGATTAGCTGAAGATAGATCAATTTTAGCATCGACCGTATTACGTGCAAGTATGTTAAAATGATAAGAACTAAGTTAATGTTATAACGGCAATGAGTCTTATCATAATACATATGTTGTACAAGTATTTCTCAACTGCTACTGCGTATGCAATATCTGCTTCAGATTTTCAACTTTTGAAATGAATGTCTCGTACTCGCATCAAAATCATGATTGCTTAGATGAAGGAAACGTGTTGAACTAGGAACGTGCGGTTGCCGTTTAGGTACAGTATCATTGCTTTTTACGTTATGGGTAATTCCAGGACAAAACGGATACCACCCTGTACCAAGTGTCTTCAGATTTTGATAAAAATCTGGTCACA
>JAIQCU010000689.1:0-39097 GCA_022114935.1 Leptestheria dahalacensis | reverse complement strand
CCCTAAAACTCAGGTTTTCATAACGCCATATAGTTTGATCGCAATCTTAATCTGTTAATACTACTCGAACTGAATGAATCTGAGAAGTAGTAAACTGAAGAACTGGTGCAGTTCACCAAACTCTAGTACAAAGTACAAGTGTTATAAACCATGTGCATCTTAACGGCTGTGTTAAGGGATGTCTTCTATCCCATGACCTGCTGATTGCTATTATAGATTCTGTTTACACTACCTGGTCAGTTATACTTAGTTTCATGAACCTCGAAACGGTTTCATTAGTTTTCGTCATTCGGACTTCCGTGTAATTTATTCCATCAATTTGACCAGACATTAATCTGAAGGAAAATTTTCTTATTGATGTCATGAGGAGCGAGAAAAATCGTTACACGGTAGCCAACCCCCGCGTGGCAGTAGCCTTGTGGACCAAATGGCTGCGCTTTATTCAAGTCCGCGGCAGAGAGCACTCCATTATACCGGTGTGCCATGACATGGCCAAAATGAATAGCTCTGTTTTGTGGCCATCTCGTGTATCTGTGGCACGCACACATACACACACCACACAGACAGCCCTGCTCTCTCCTCTCCATGCAAAAAGATGCGGCCAGTGCGATCAATGGCTCCCTGGAAAAATAGCATCTGCAACTCTCACACACTTACACAGCGCCCCGTCGACACAACGGGGGGAGGCAGGGGCATAGGAGGACACCGAAGAAGGGAAACAGAGAGAGAGAGGATGGCTATTTGGGTGCCTGCAATTACCGCAGACGATGTAACCACCGTGTTTATTGAAGGTGACAACAATAAACTGAGCACAGAAGGGTGGGGCAGGGCGAAGGGGAATCGCCGTTACTAACTGCCCTTCTCCTTACAATAGCTTCTGATATAAGCTTTTGTCGTGGTCATAATGTGCGATCTATATGAAGGAATACGTAATATTTTTATATTGAAAAACTGGTTAAGTGTAAGTCTAAGTTGATGGTTAACATGTTGTTTGTCATCTCAGTAACACGTAAATAGTTGGAATGTACTGTGTGAGAAAGCATGCAATGTAGAGTCTAAAGAGCAATGAAAAAGGGTTCATGCTGGGGCAAAGTTTGATTGCTTATTGCTCCTACATTTACAAAGATATAGCAACCCAAAAAATACTGAGTACAGACCTAGTAATACTTAACTTACTCTGAAAGTTCTGCTGAAATCGGTCGGTTAGTTTCGCCATAATAAAATCCTAAAAGTTTACTAAAATTTCCCACCTTTTTTAAAACTAGAGACCGTATAAGCGAGTTTGTCTTTTAAATTTAAACTATAGGCAACATGACTGTATAGGTGATAACACGATTCCGACATTCTTGGATGATCGGATATACCACAAGGAATGCTTTTAGAACGGATTCTTAAGTTTCAGTATGATACACCTGACATCATCGGCGTCCAAACCAGTTGTACTTGAATAGTGAGAAAGTTGAAATACATTAAACGAGTGCACATTCCTATTAGTATGAGAACTAATAAATTAAATAAAATTTAAAGAAGTTAAGAATCTTGTGGACTCTTCGAAATCGTACTTATTCATGGAACAATCGGCATGTAAATTTGTATTGCTATCCAGCGAAACCTGTGAAAGATATAAGCAGAAAACTTGAATGAATTCACAGACTGCAATTCCAATTCACCTGAACACAACCTCGGTAACTCAGAAGATTTGAACTTTGTTATTTCATCCAGCGCACTGTAATTAAAGGGCCACGTGCAGTTTTAAATCTAGGTGTTACGGTTCTCAAATCCCTCACTGTCACAAGTGTCAAATAAACCCGATGTACTTGAACTCCTTTCGCCTGAAGTCCAAAGGTAAACAAGCCGATAGAAAAGTTAGCGACTGCGGTTAGTGGCGACCACGACGACAGCAGCCACGAGCTTTACTTTCGCAATAGCCGTTAAAAAAGAAACTTATTTGGTAAGTAGACAGCAGCAGTTTATCGCCATTCAAGTGGGGTTTAGGTGGACACGTGACCAGGAATATGTCCGCCGACGAGCCGGTTTTTGTAAACTGGAAAATTGTATCCCTGGTGAAAAGAACTTGTACTTTGAAAAGCGAGATTACTGCATTAAAGAAAAGTATATCTTTCGAACGTCTAGAATGTTTGGAAACGGATATGTTTGAACTGAATCGTATGCCAGTATATGTACCAACATCTGTATCAAAATCACTAGGTATTTACTAAACGTGCAGAAATTCTCTATAACTGACTATCTATCTATCTATCTATCTATCTATCTATCTATCTGTCTATATATCTNATACAACAGGTTACAGAATCCTGCATGATTCACTATCTATTATCCACCTTTCCTCTTCTAGTCCCTTCGCATCTGCTGACCACCTTTTCCTTCTTGTTTACCCAAATCCTAAACACTGTGCGGAATCTTAAACGAGTCCGAATCTTCTACAAGTGGAAACACTGACCCGGCGGACTTTGGGTATACGGGGAGGGCGACAGGGAGGACCGGCGGTGGCTGTGAGGGCCAGGAGAGGGAACCAGAGGGAGCGAGATGTTTGTAATGCGAGGTTTGACAAAGCTCGTTGATCCCCATTGGCCGGGGATTTAAGTCAGTGTCGCAGTGTGTAATCCATGGTGACTGAGTGACGCTGGGAAAAGGTGCACATGTGCTCGCTGCTCTTGTGCCATAATGTAATGCCAGCCACCGTGTGTAACGTGTACTAATACGCTCCGACGATTGCACATACAAACCACTTTCCCTTCTCCTCTATTCCCGCGCCAACATATCTTCCGACCGTTTGTAAGACAAGTCTTTACACACGTCAAACCCACGCAGACACCAACCCGCGGACGGGCAAACCCGGGGATCACTTCTCGCTAGATCTCGCCATACATTGAAAATCCCGACCCTCATAGAAAATAGAGTTTAATATCAGATCCGCGTCCCGAATCCTATGTCCTACTTGATATTTCTGTATAACTCTGTGATCCTCCTATACTTTATTTTCAAATCCTAGTGATTTACTTGGATGGTAGATATAGTGGGGTATGGGAGATACGTAGGTAGGTTATAGGAAAGTAGCTAGGTAAGAAGGTAGAACAGATAAGTGAAATAGATGGACAGAATAGATAGAGGAACATTTAGACAGGTATAGGTAGACAGGCAGATAGAGAGATAGGTAGATAAATAGATATACAGATAGATAGGTAGACAGATAGATGGATATATAAAGGCAGATAGACAGATAGTGGATAGACAGATAGACAAACAGAAGACAGACAGGCAGACAGATAATAGATAGATAGACAGACAGACTGATAGATAGATATACAGACAGATATACACACAGACATAACACAAATAAACAGAGAGGTAGACAGATAGATAGAACGCCAAAAGACAATACAGCCATGAAGTCAAAGCTCGTATGCTGATTAAAGGACAAATACAAGATAGGTAGACAGATAGATAGAACAGATAGATAGACAGACAGATAGATGGATAGACAGACAGATAGATAGGTAGATAGAGACAAATAGACAGATAGGTAGACAGATAGATAGAATAGATAGATAGACAGACAGATAGATAGGTAGATAGACAGACAGATAGATGGATAGACAGACAGATAGATAGGTAGATAGAGACAAACAGACAGATAGGTAGACAGACAGATAGAACGCCAGAAGACAATACAGCCATGAACTCCAAGCTCGTATGCTGTTTAGAGGACAAAAACAAGACAGGTAGATAGACAGATAGATAGATACAAACGTCTTTGGCTATGGTAATCAAGAATGTGGATACCCAAACTTACCTATCTAGTAGTTACTGAATACTTCTGTGCTATAACAGCGTTTAAATGTCCTCTGCTAGAATCTAGGCACTAAAAGCTCTAAAACTTGGTTGCACTACCCGTCTTATCAATACACACGTTATAAGTTATATTATATTAAGACCGCTTAATGAGACCCTAAGAAAATATTCAGCATCTTAATTATCTGTCCCTATTTCTGATTGCGTTCTGCTATTTCAATTTATTTGCTTTGAATTAAGATAGCTTTATAGTACTCGATTCTCAAGTCAACCTGTTATAATACTAATACTGATGTAATTATGCAGAATATAAAATATTTATGTTTGGAATACTTACAATGACAGTAGCGCCATCTAGCGCTCAAGTTAAGAACTTAAGCTGTTTCATTATTCTGATTTAATAATACAATTAACTCCATACTTTTAAACTAAAGTAAAGTTAAAAGTATGTAGCCTTTCATTAACTTTAAACAATTTCCTAATACTTTGCGTAATTTCTGGCATTAATGGCTAGCGTACTATTTCAAGTAGTTTCATATAATTACATTTAACCTCTTATTTCACTAATTTCGCATTTTACAAAAATTCCGACTGTGTAGAGTACCAGATATTTCACGTGTCGTAATTCGGTGCCGTGATATCAGTGCCTCGCTATAATTCATGTAACACTTAAAATTAAGATTATAAGATAAAATAACGATACTTAATTTTATATCTTCTAATCATTGGTGAAGGATTTGCATTGCATTTAATTATATTGTTATTTCAAATCTTATATTATACTTGCATTTATTATATTACTAGGTTATAATTTGACACGCATATCCACTTTATACTGTGTATATTTAAGTAAATGTGATAACTATGAGATAAATTAAACATTTAAATTAAATATTATTTAAGATGCTTATAAAGATTTGAAAATTCGAGTTAAACTGCAGTTAAATAGTATTTTATTTTATTTTGGATATCTGGCAACGTTGTAATTCATCTGCTTGTGTCCATGCCGCTTTGCCCTGTTAGCAGACCTCTTGACGTCTGATGAAACTTTCTAGCCTTTGAGGAATTTCTATCTCAGCTTAAACTTTGCCCAGTAACACTGATTTATTCATCGTATCTCCCAAATATCAATAAGCCATAAATTATTTACTGTTGAAACTTACAATTTGAAATTATTAAATTTGAGTCGAATCTACGATAATCTGTGTTTCTCTTCCGCTTGATTCCATATTGAACTCTCTACACACCGGTACTTCAGTTACGAAGACATAATAATTTTTCTCTGTATTGTGTTTTCATTAAACAGGTTCTGGTGATTGTGATTTCAAAGATGCCGCTCTCGTGTCGATTCTACTCGCAGAAGTTTCCCGAGGTTGACGACGTGGTCATGGTCAACGTCCGTTCCATTGCCGAAATGGGTGCCTACGTCCACCTGCTCGAGTACAACAACATCGAGGGTATGATCCTCCTGTCAGAACTGTCGAGAAGACGTATCAGATCCATCAACAAGCTCATCCGAGTCGGCAAGACAGAGCCCGTCGTCGTCATCCGAGTCGATAAAGAGAAAGGTAATGTGGCGAATCCGCTCTGTTTGTATCTGGCGGAACTTAATCCGAACGAATCGATCTGCTCGCCCCGCAGGTTACATAGACTTGTCGAAACGTCGCGTCAGCCCCGAGGATGTGGAGAAGTGCACTGAGAAGTACTCGAAAGCTAAAGCCGTCAACTCGATCCTGCGTCACGTGGGGGGCCTGCTCGAGTTCAAGGGTGATGAACAGCTCGAAGACCTCTATCGCCAAACTGCCTGGTATTTTGAGGAGAAATTCAAGAAGCAGGCTTCTTCGTACGACATCTTCAAACAAGCCGTCAAGTATGTTCTCGGCAGTATATCTTAACACGGGTAACGTTTAAATGGTGCATTCTATCCTCATAGTGATCCCTCGCTGCTCGACGAGTGCGGTCTCGACGCCTCGACCAAAGAGAAGCTGCTGGAAATCATCCGGAGGAAGCTCACCCAGCAGGCCGTGAAAATCCGTGCCGATATCGAAGTCGCCTGCTACGGCTACCAGGGAATCGCTGCTGTCAAAGACGCCCTGAAAGCGGGTCTAGCCTGCTCGACCGAAGAGATTCCGATCAAAATCAATTTAATCGCTCCTCCTCTCTACGGTATTGTTCCTTTAACTTATTAATTGATTCACTGATTTAACTTACAAGAATACTTTAAAGAGTAATAACTTGGATTATCTTGGTTGAATTGTTACGTTTTATTCAGTTATGACGACGCAGACCCCTGAGAAACAGGACGGCCTGAAAGCGCTGACAATAGCGACTGAAAAGATCGAAGAAGTCATCAAAAGCCTGGGAGGAATTTTCAACATTCAAATGGCTGTAAGTTAAACTGGAAGAACTAATTGTGTTTTGATTTTACAATATTTATAAAATTTTTTACCTGTTGAGTTATTACATATCAGTATGAACAACTCTTTAATTTAAATTAAGTTAACTTAAGTTAACAACTTTTGATGAATGTTAAATTTCCAGCCCAAAGTGGTCACCGCTACGGATGAAGCCGATCTGGCCCGCCAGATGGAGCGCGCCGAGATGGAAAACACCGAGGTGGGCGGCGACGACGACCAGAGCGACATGGAGGCCGAAGGCGCCGGCAAGAGCGAAGGAGAGGGCGACGAGGAGGACGATAAAGAGGTCGACGGCAAGGACGAAGATGAAGATTAGGCAAATAGTTTTCGAACCTGATTGGTTGGAATTCGTTCAAAGACCATTTCTGCAAATTGAAAATTCAAACTAAAGAATAATTACACACAGAAAATTTAAAAAAATGATGATACAAAGGCACCTCCAAATCGATATTCTTTTTATCGATGCATTTTTTTTCTCTCTGCTCCGTTTGGATGGGATTTTGAATGGATGTGTGTGGACTCTGGCCTTTGTAATACACTGATTCTGTTCCATCCAGGATTTAAGTTGTAATTCTGTATTGTAATTAACTTTAATGCTAATTAGTATATCAGGGGAAATTTCTAGGTGAAAATGTTCAATAAATAATGGCTTAACCGTAAACTATTTAAATTGATTATAATTAGATTCATGTGATAATTGACGAAGCAAATAATTAACATCTCTGCATGGGATCTCGCTTGGTAAAAAGCCTTTATAGAAGAGCAGCAAAAACACTGAAGGAAAAGTTGCTAGTCCAGTTCTATGGGCGCCACCGGCTTTTTGGTTGTTCAACCTTTAAACAAATAAAACAGCAAAAAAATTAATTTCTATTTGTTTTTTAACGTCTCAAGAGCAAAACTTTCATTTTCCCAAATGAAATGAGACGCAGAAGAGAACGAAAGTAAAACAGAATCTTTCTTTTGAAAATCCGGTTGCACGAAACCAGCCTCGTCCAATTAACCTTANGCTTGGTAAAAAGCCTTTATAGAAGAGCAGCAAAAACACTGAAGGAAAAGTTGCTAGTCCAGTTCTATGGGCGCCACCGGCTTTTTGGTTGTTCAACCTTTAAACAAATAAAACAGCAAAAAAATTAATTTCTCTTTGTTTTTTAACGTCTCAAGAGCAAAACTTTCATTTTCCCAAATGAAATGAGACGCAGAAGAGAACGAAAGTAAAACGGAATCTTTTGAAAATCCGGTTGCACGATACCAGCCTCGTCCAATTAACCTTAGTGTCTTGTATCGGTTTCATCAGTGTAGGCATGTCGAGTGACTTGAGTCGAGTCAAGTCGACCTAGAGTCGACTTTTGGGTCTAGTTGACTTGGAGTCGACTTTTGATACGAATCGACTTATCGGGTCGACTGCACTTGTGGATTCGACTTTTGAGTCAAGTCAACTTGGATTTGACTTTTGAGTTGAGTCGACTTTTGATACGAGTCGACTTGTAGGGTCGAGTCGACTTTTGAATCGGGTCAATTTGGAGTCGACTTTTAAGTCGAGTCGACTTGGATTCGACTTTTGAGTTGAGTCGACTTTTGATACGAGTCGACTTGTAGGGTTGAGTCGACTTTTGATACGAGTCGACTTGTAGGGTCGACTGGACTTGTGGAGTCGACTTTTGAAACGAGTCAACCTGGAGTTGACTTTTAAGTCGAGTCGACTTTTGAATCAAGTCAATTTGGAGTCGACTTTTGAGTCGAATCGACTTGGTCCTTTGCGTGAAATGGCTCGACCCGACTCGTGATTTTGCAAGTCCACCAACTCCTCTTGGATTTTGAATCGACTTGTCGACTCAAGTAGGCCTAATTGAGTCGACTTGACTCGACATTGGCATGTCATCGGCTTTGACTTGACCCGGGCCCAAGTGGAGTCCTCATCATGGACATCACTGCATCAGCGGGTGTTTAAGTAGACCGCTCGGTGTGGCCCACCTGAATTATCTTGATCTCGTTTTTTCTCACGTAGAGGGTAGAGACAGAAAAAAACCCTTAAAAACAGAACTAGATTCCATCAAGTTGTACCGGACAGGTTTTAGAAATGACGAGGAAAAAAAATCAGTTCAAGGTTTTTGTATTACGGTCGTCGTTTTTTGCGTTCGAGTTGGTATTCAGAGTTGAGAATAATTTGACTAGTTTCGCGGCCCTAGGGAAAGTTGTGGGGACACCCACAACGGGATTGTTTTATGTCTGTGTTACTAGAATTAAGGTTAGAGGACGTGAAAGGTTTGAAAGGGAAAATAGGGTTATAGAGCACAGTAAATTTTCTAAGTTATTCTATTCTATAATTATAGGATATGTATGTTGTATATGTGTGGCTTTGATGAAGCTGCTGTATGTATGTATCTATCTATCTAAGTATCTATCTGCCTATATATCTCTATCTATCTATCCATCTATCTAAGTATCTATCTGCCTATCTATCCGTCTGTCTATCTATCTATCTATCTATCTATCTATCTATGCTATCTAAGTATGTATATAATTGTCTATCTAGCTGTCTTTCCATCTATCTATCCATCTGTCTCTCAAAGCTATTTATGTAGACCCATGTATCGTCTGTCTATCTGTCTATCCATCCATCCATCTTTTTCGATGTCGACTTCACAGAGTTGACACAAAAAGAGTGAAAGAGTGAAATCGCTGTGTAGAATAATCAACTTCTGAAAACTAGTCAATCTTTCTTTCCAAGCAGTCTTTCTTTTCAATCTAACTTTCAAACAAAGTAACAAACATAACAACGAAACTATGCAAAAAAACATGGAATCAAACAATTGTTTCAAACAAAACTAAACAACTGAACAAACAGACATTGTATCAAACAATCAAACAACCATACTTCCCAAACAAAAGTAACCAAGAAACAAGCAAAAAAACGAAACTGTAGAAACAAACATAGTTATCAAACAATCAAACAATCAAGCTTCTCAAACAAAAGTAATCAACAAACAAGCAAAAAACGAAACTGTGCAAACACACATAGATTCTAGCGAACAAACAATTACATAATCAGATTTTCAAAAATAACTTAGTAACAAACAAACATAGTATCAAGCAAATAAACAACCAAACTGCCCAAACAGAAGTAATCAACAAACAAACCAAACAACGAAACTGTAGAAACAAACATAGTAATCAAACAATCAAACTTCTCAAACAAACTAATCAACAAGCCAATGAAACACGCAAGCTATACAAACAAGCAAACAAACAACCAAACAACCAAACTTCTCAAACAAAAGTATTCAACAAACAAGCAAAACAACGAAACTGTGCAAACAAACACAGCAGCTGATAGATCCCTATAATCCGACTGCAGCGCAGATATTATCCAGCGGCCGATGAAACTTGCGGCATTGGATGGAAACTCGCATTCCACTCACTTAGAAGAAAGTGCCAGTTGCGCGGATTTGTTCAAACCGGAAGCAGCTGAACCGCTAATTGTGGGCCTGCGGCTAATTGCATTTGTGTACCAAAACATAAGACTCCGCCATTTTTGTACAAACGCAGTCAATATTTTCGAAAGCGCGGGAAATTCACCCAGTCCTGGAGTCTTCACTGTTATTAGTGCTGCGGTCGAGGTGAGAATTTCCTCTCCTCGAGCATTTCCTATGGAACTGAGTTTACAAGAGAAGGTTCCACTGCGTTCCACTATGTTCCGTTGCGTTCCACTTGGTTCGCCAAGTTCCACTATGCTTAATTTGGTTCCACTGTGTCCCCACTTGGTACCAATACGTAATCAGTACGTCCTACTTGGTTCCACTATGTTCCGCTTGGTTTCGCTGTGTTCCAATATACTCCATTTGGTTCCACTGTGTTCCACTTGGTTTCGCTGTGTTCCACTATGCTTCATTTGGTTCCACTGTGTCTTCACTGCGGTTCACTAATGTCTCTACTTGGTTCCAGTATCTTCCACTATAGTTCCGCTGGGTTCCACTATGTTCCACTGGGTTCCATCATGTTCCACTGGGTTCCACTGGGTTCCATCATGTTCCACTGGGTTCCACTGGGTTCCATTATGTTCCACTTGGTTCCACGTGGTTTCGCTGTCCTTTACTAATGATCTATTTGGTTCCATTGTATCTCCACTTTGCTCCGTTCCACTTGGTTCCACTATTTTCCAGTTAGTTCCACCATGTTCCACTTAGTTCCAGTATGCCTTTTGTGGAGTTTCATGTTTTTGGAAAGAAACTTGGAAGGTGTACCAGGCAAGGAATATTTCTTAAAGTTAATTAATTACGTAACTAGATTTGTCTAAGTAATCTTAATGAGTTAAAAGTTAACTCTGAATCGTTATGATATTAGTATAATCAGTTATTAGACTAACTATTGCCAAGTTACTTGCTTGCTTAGTTATAGTTAACTAGACGAGTTAGTGTTGGTTAACTGTAACTGAACCTTTACACTAAACCAGTTAGTTAGTTAGTCAGTTAGTTAACTAGCAGGCTAGCTTACAGTTCCAGTAGTAACTTCTAAGCGTACTTAGACTAACTTGTGGAGGCTAATAAGCTAGCAAGCATATTAGTTAGCCAGCTTAGTTAGGCTAGTTAGTTACTTAGCTTGGTGAACCCGTAGTTTGCTACTAGCTAACGAACTAAATAGCTAGTTACCAAGTCGAATTGTTTGGTAATGCAACTAGCTGGGATCATTACTAAGTTGCTAGTCGTCTAATGGTTAGCCAGCTAAAGTCTAGCTCTTAGCTAGTTTTGCTAATTCAGCTATGCTTAGTGGTTAGCACTGCTGATCAATGTGCTTATTACTAACTGCTAAACGTATATCCATAGATCAGTTAATCAGTTAGCTTGAAACCAATTAGTTAAGTTGATGTAAGTTAGTTATAATAGTTAACTAGTTAGATATATAGTAAGCTGTAAAGGGTTATTTATTAGCTAGTGTAATTCTAGTTAACTAGTTTTCAAGTTATGACTTTGCTTAGTTAATTGCTATTAAATTTAATCAGTGACAGTCGATTCACAAGAGGAAGTGCCGCAATCAGTCAGCAAGATGGATTAGTCAAGTAGCTAATTAGCAGCACGCTATCTCTCGCTCAAAGACATAATCAACATCTGCCTCTTTAACAGTTGCTTTCGTTCTGATGTATAGTTAAAGTTAATTCGGTTAATATAATCAAGTCAAGCCGCTATTTCAGTTTGGCAGATAGTTTTATCACTTGTGAAAACTGTGGTTAATTTAATTAAGATTAGCACTCTAGCTGCGTTAGCTTAAAACTTTGGTTCCACTTAGTTCCAGTCTATCGATCTACTAGCTATCAATAAATCTATCTATGTATCTGTCAGTCTATCTATCTATCTATCTATCTATCTATCAATCTATCTATCTATCTATTTATCTATCTATCTATCTATCTATCTATCTATCTATCTATCTTTCTGTTTACCGGTCTATCTGTCTATTTATCTTTCTATCTATCTATCTATCTATCTATCTATCTATCTATCTATCTATCTATCTATCTGTTTACCGGTCTATCTGTCTATCCATGCGTCTATCTATCTGTCTATCAACATATCTGTCTATCTGTCAATCCATCTATCTAGTTATCTATCTATACCTGTCCATCTATCTATCAGTCTATCTCTCTGTCTGTCCATCCATCTATCTATCTATCTGTCTGTCTATCCATCCGTCTATCTATCTATCTATTTATCTATCTACCCACTTATCTATCCATTTATCTATCGTTTCAGCTTTTCAATGCGAATCTGAAATTACTTAGCCTCTGTAACCATATTGACTGAAGGTCGACTGACTCCAAGTCGAATCGACTTCAAAGTCAACTCCAAGTTGACTCGACTCAAACGTTACTCGACTCAAAAGTCGACTCCAAGTTGACTCGATTCAAAAGTCACTAACACCGTCCAGTATGCCTGCCATTCTTGTTGATTAGTTGTAGCTGGTTTGGGGCTGGTAGTATGATTAGTGGTGTTTACTGGTGGGTGGTTTCTTTCGCAATGTGATCAGCTACTTCATTTCCTATCATTCCTGTGTGTGTGGCGGTGTCCATAGAAGTCTCACTTACAACTATCCTAGTTATGTATGCACTATATATCATAGTGTGAGAGTAGGTTATTGGAGTAGTAGCCATTGATATCAATGGGCAATCTTATAAACAAGACTGACTTAGAGTACATCAAGGTCAAGTTTAAACAAACTGCACTGAAGGAGACTGAAATGCGTGACACTATAGTAAAACAGAGTCCGGTTGTATCATTCGTGAACTATCAAATGATTATTCGGTGTAAACCAGGACTTAATCAAGTTACTTAAACAATGATTTCCATCACATTAACCTAAAGTTTGACTAGGCTTGAAATGGAAGACAAAATACAGAGACTATATTCAAAGGAGTCCGGTTGATTCGTTGATATAAACCGCTGTGTAGTAGTCAGTAGTTTGGATAGTTTGGATTGAGTATTGTAAAACGACTAGCCAACGTATTCAGTACAGAGATGGGTTAGGTTAGGTAAGGTTAGGTTAGTTGAATGCATTTAACTACAATCTAATTTAACTGAATTACGAGTAGTTCGTTAGTCCTAATGGATCATAAAACCAACTGAAACTACAAAATCGTAAAGTAACGGTGCAGGTGCAGACAGATAGATAGATAGATAGATAGATAGACAGGAGGGCAACAGATGAACGGATAGTAGACGGATAGATAGACGGACAGATAGACAGATAGATAGGTATATAGGTAGATAGATAGATAGATAGATAGATAGATAGATATAGATAGATAACTAGATAGATAGATAGATAGACAGAAAGACAACATGTGTCAGTGGGAGTTTATTACGCATCGGTACCAGGTAGTAGAAGGGACATCGCAAGCGGGGATTCTCCGATCCTCAAGTGCAGGGAGTTTCACACTTTTACTTTTCTCCATTATGGAACGAATTGAATGAATCATATGGACCTTTAATGTCTGCTGGAACAAAGAGTGGAATAACCTGTAAAGGTGATGATATTGACTGGAACAGGGCATCGACACACATTGGAACGGAACTGGAACAAAGAAGTTGGAACTGTATCTACTGTGAAATAATGAATGAAGAGTCAGGTTTAAATATAATTAAAATTACTGTGGAACTAGCTGGAATAAATTGGAACATTATAAAACGAGGTGGAACAATCTGGAATAAACTGGAAGAGTGTAGAAGAATCTGAAACGAGCAGGAACAAGACATGAACAAACTGGATCAACTTGATCTGATATAGATCAAGTTGAAGTAATCTAGATCAAGGTGGGATTAAACGGTACTGGAACAAAGTAGAACAATCTGAATAATACTGGAACAATACTGGACCAATACTGGAAAAATACTGGAACAAACTGGATCAATTTGATCTAATCGAGATCAAGTTGAAGTAATCTGGATCAAGGTGGGATTAAACACTACTAAGTGGAACAAGTTGAGAGGAATCTGGAGCAAGTTCGGACGAAACGGTACGAACCTGGAACGAGTTAGAGTAACCTTAAACAAGCTGGTAGAAGGAGGAACAACGTGGGACCACCTGGAACAATGTGGATCCAGCTCAAGGTACAACAATCTGAAACAAACTGGAACAGTAATGGAACAAACTGGATCACTTGATCTAATCAAGATCAAGTTGAAGTAATCTAGATCAAGGTGGGATTAAACGGTACTGGAACAAAGTAGAACAATCTGAATAATACTGGAACATGGAACGATACAGGAACAATACTGGACTAATCCTGGAACAATACTGGAACAATACTGGAATAATCCTGGAACAATACTGGAACAATACTGGAATAATACTGGAACAATACTGGAACAATACTGGACCAATACTGGACCAATACTAGAACAATACTGGGCCAATACTGGAACAATACTGGAACAATACTGGAACAATACTGGATCAATTTGATCTAATCGAGATCAAGTTGAAGTAATCTGGATCAAGGTGGAATTAAACGGTACTAAGTGGAACAAGTTGGGGGTAATCAGGATCAAGTTCGGACGAAATGGTACCAACCCGGAACGAGTTGGAGTAACCTTAAACAAGCTGGAGCAAGGTGACTTTAAAGGGGAACAAGGTGGAACAAGGTGGAACAACCTGGAAACAACCTGGAAGTTAGGATGAACAAGCTGGAATATGCAGAGCCTTGCAGTTAAAAGACTCAGAAGGTAACTCGATAAAAGTCCACAAACAATCAAGTCGATACGATCTTCTTAATTCGTATCATCTGTGACTTTAACGTTATTACCAACCAATTTCTAATACAATTAATATGAAGCTAAAAATTAGTAAACATCATACTCTGTACGATAATCAAGCTGTAATTACAATTACAGTTATCAATTAAGTTAACCTACCCTACAATTTAACCAACTCCAACTTTCAGTACAAACGAAATTCCAACCGACTTCTTGAAAAAATTGGAAAAGAAAGTCGATTTCATTCAGATTCATTTGAAATACGCAAAGAATTTCCGACTTGACCAGAACGGTTTTCACATTTATGGCGTTCCTCTTCTGTGCTTTATACTTACTTCATTTCTAATTTTACCGCTTAATTATTTGTTAATTACTAATTATTCATAATTAACTATAGTTAAATTTATTTCTTAATATATTTTTCCCTGATTTTTTTTTCCCGCCAGCGAAAACCAGCCGAGTGAAAAGTAAAAGCCAGCGACGAGTTCCAAGTTGATTTGGTGATCCAGTATGTCCTTCACCTAAATAGTAGGAATCCCATTGGTTCCCAAAGGTGAAATGACTTTCTCGATTTCACGTTTCCAAGCAGGGCTAAGCCGGTATAAATACTAGCAGCCGTTGGACTAACCAGCAGCAGTCATCTCTTCGGCAGTAAATCAACTCCAAGGATTGAATTCTCACTTGAATTCGTGTTTTCGATTTATTCATCGACGATATCGACAAAATGAACAAACTCGTTGTAAGTTGAAAAAACTGTTCTTTCATTCAGAAATTTTCAATTTACTATTTTTTCAACAGATAGTAAACTGGTACTTAAGTAATCGATACTTAACCAATCGATAGGTAACATTAGCAGCATACTTGAATCATCGATACTTAAATAGCAAATTGATATTCAGTGATTCGATATAGGTTAATCGATATTCAACTAACTGGTACTTAAGCAATCGATACTTAACCAATCGATACTTAATTGGTAACATTACCGGCATACTTGAATCATCGATACTTAATTAGCAAATTGGTATTCAACGATTTAATACATGGTATTCGATACTCAACCAATCGATATTTAACCAATCGATACTTAATACTACGATAGAGGTAACGTTACCAGCGCACTTGAATCATCGATACTCAAATGGCAAACTGGTATTCAGTGATTCTCTACTTGTTACTCGTTTCTTAACTAATCGATAATAACTAATCGATATATTTGATAGTTCGATACTTAACCAACGGATACTTGAACAATGCAAACCTAAATGACACATTTAGTGCACGCTCGTCCTATACTTATTGATCGATATTGAACTAAACGATAGTTAATCAATCGATAGTTGGAACTAACCATCAAACTATATCGATTCCACAGCTCTCGGTAGTGCTTGTAGCCGTCCTGGTCTCTTCCAGCCAGGCCACCTTCAAGTCCAAGGGCAAGGGATCCTCCGGTTACGAGAGCTACGGTTACGCTCCGTCTTACAGCTCCTACACCCCGTCGTACAGCTCCTACGCTCCGTCTTACGCATCGTACGCCCCGTCGTACAGCTCCTACGCCGCTCCTTCGTACTCCAAGGGTAAAGGCAAAGGATACGCTCCCTCATACGCTCCGTCCTACGCTCCATCTTACACACCATCCTACACCCAGTCCTACGCCGCTCCTACTTACGCTGCCCCAACATATGCTGCTCCTGCTTACGCTGCTCCTTCTTATGCTGCGTCCTACACCCAATCGTACGCTGCTCCTACTTACGCTGCACCAACATATGCTGCTCCCTCTTATGCGCCATCCTACACCCAGTCGTACGCTCCATCCTACTCCAAGGCCAAGTCTTACGCTGCTCCTTCGTACGCTGCTTCGTCGTATGCTGCTCCTTCTTACACCCCATCCTACACCCAGTCCTACGCCCAGTCTTACACTCCAGCCTACACCCAGCAGACTTACGCTGCTTCCTACGCCCCATCTTACGCTCCTTCCTACGCCCCATCTTACGCTCCCGCTTACGTCTCCTACGCCCCGTCCTACGCTCCGTCCTACTCCAAGGGCAAAGGCAAGGGCAAGGGCAAGGGCCACGGCGGATACTACTGAACGCTCAATCCACGGAAACTCGGCCTTTGATTCACTCGACATCTTTCTCTGTAGACAATTGTAATATTATATTATAATATTTAAATTACCTTGTATAGAATAGTTTCGAAACAACACCCTCCCCCCCCCGCCCTACCCCGGGGTGAAAACAGTATATCCCAAGGCATAATCAAACCCAGTCAAATGGTCATTCATCACCTGTTGTCTCGTCTGTGCATCTTGAAATCATGTGCAACCGCATGTATCTTTTATTTACCAAACCAGTGCGAATCGAATAATAAACCAAATTCAAGGAAAACTAAACTTTGTGGTTTTCGTCAAAAAAATCCGTGTCATGAAAAATTGAGATGGTGAAAGTGAAAACAGTAGAATGATAACCAAATTAGTTAAATAATAATCGATACTTAAGATTACAATACTTGAATAATCGATAATAGCAGAAGCAGTATGATCTTTACGAGAGTATAATAATAGACTGCCCATTAGATTAGACAGTAAAAATTTAACTTGATTAACATATACGGTAATGTAATTAAGTTAAATGATGAGGGTTTTGGTCAGCTTTTTTCTGGTTAACTTGTTTTGTATTTTATTACTTTTTGTTTTTGAAATTCTTCTGTTTTTTTTTTGTTGTTTAATTTTTTTCTCTCGAATCGACGAGATGCCGGTTACACCCCAACGAAGGACCGGCTTTTTAAAACGTGAATTTTTTTTAAAAAGGTAAAAAGTATGTCCATGCGTTTAAGATATGCGTCGAGTGTGTGCTTTCTTTTCCAGCGGTGATCTATTTTTTTCTCTCGATCGTTAACACAGATTCCGTTTTAAATCCCCTTGGGTAAAAATGTAATTGACTTTACACAGATATTTGTCTATCTACCCATCTATCTATCCGTCCAACTATCTAGCTATCTACCTACCTATAATCCGTCTATCTTTCTATCTTTACGTCAGTCTATCCACCTATCAGTCTACTCATCTATCTAATCTAGCTGTTAATCTGTCAACCAATCTATCTATCTACCTATCATCCGTCTATCAATCTATATATTAGTCTATCCACCTATCCATCTATCTAATCTATCTATCTATATATCTTTCTATCTTCTATCCATCTATCCATCTACCAACTCTATCTATCTTTTTATCTATCTATCTATCAATCAGTCTACCTACCTACCTACCTACCTATCAGTCTATCTAATCTATCTATCCATCTGCCTATCTATCTATTTATCTGTTCTTCTATCTTGTTATCTACCCAATCTATCTACCTATCTATCTGTCTACCTACCTACCTATTTATATATCTATCTATCCATATATATATATTTATCTGCCTACGTACCTATCTATCTGTCATTGTACTTAACCGCATCATGGAAAGAGAAACTCGTCTCGACATTGTTTTGTCCTCCGTCAAAAGTAAACAGATGGAGTTTAATTCAATTAACATTAAAAACAATCGTTACAGGTTTTACAAAACTTCTGCTCACACGTAAACGAAGCTAAATAAACCAACCAACAAATCACACTGGGGGTTTCCACAGATTTGCACAACAATTTCCCGCTTCTTTTCACACGCCGTTTAATGAAAACTGCGGTCTCTTCGACGACAAATTTCGCACAATTTATCCGCTCGAGGCCAAAGTAAAGTTCGCTCGGGTGGGAAAAGCGCACAACTCGGTCAAATAGTTGAAAAAAACTGGTTAGAACCACTGCGACGATTTATAAAAACTGGTTCTCTCGTTATACAACTCGAATTGAGTTCAAGGGTCATTATAGTAAAAGTGAAAGCCAGTGTGTGTTTCCCTTCATTCAAACCCGCGTTCTAATTTTACGTAACTCGATAGTAAATAATAATTGTGAAGATCTCTGAGGGTAATTAATGGTAATTAGTTTAATTAGATTAATGGATTTGTATTGGAATAAAGAAAAAAACCTGTTGTGTCAGACGAACTGAAATCGATATCGAGTTGGGAAGTAACTCGACTCTCGGTTCAACAAACAGAATGTTGTATTTCTTATTGTTCAAAATCCATTTCACAGAGAACGACTTGGCCTTTTTATTATTTAAAAAAATCATCGTCGAATAAAATTAAATTCAACTGTAAAATTTAATTAGTAATCAGCAAAATTCGCACTGAAATTAATATACATGACAAATCAACACATTATCAAGACAGATCTGTTATGATATCTTACAGAATAGACGAACTTTTGGAGATCTTTCTTGGCCCCCGACAACTATCATACATTTTAAATTTTATTTCAAAAGTCAATTAACTAATAATTAAGGGGAAAATTCTGATTGGCAATTAACGCTTATTCTCGTTTCTCAGGAAAAAAATTTCTAAAATTTAATACAAATTCACCAAAAGGGAATGGCACAGTAGAGAAGAGGTTTATCCCAAATGATATTATAATTAAATTAAAGTAAAAGATGATGTCTTTGGTATTGATATACATTATTGTTGTCAATATTTCCAAAATTATTAATTGATTTGATAATTTTCTTTTAAGGGGTTAGGTTTAAAGTTAATTTAAATCGAAGTTTCAGGATCCTGCCAATAGGAATTCTTGGTAGTGACCACCTCGACCGGGTTACGGCGAGTTCCGGAAGCCGGAAGCGGGGCTGCCTTGTGCGGCAGCGTATGGTAGTACTGGACGCTGGGCGTGACGCGACCCAACGGCCGCAGCTCGCTCACCAGCATCGGGTACTGCGAGTTTAAGTGACCCGTGCTGCCGTTCAACCGGCAGTGCGACGAGTTCCAGCCCGCGTAGGACGGCGAAGGCGCCGCCGGAGGGTAGCCTTGACTTACGGTGTCGTTCACCTAGGAACCGGATGGGAGATTTCAATCATCAAGACCCGGTAGATGTTTATTAATTAAAGTTAAGTTTTAGTTTGAGGTGACTGTGGTTAGAACGGTGATGTTACATTTTTGTAATGTTATTATAATTACTATAAATAGTTAATTAATGATTACTTATCTATCTATATGTATCCCAGTCTGTCCATCTGTCTATCAGTCTATCCATCTATCCATCTATTCTAGCAGTCTAGCCATCTATCTATGTATCTATCTATCTATCTGTCTATCTATCTATCTATCTATCTATCTATCTATCTATCTATCTATCTATCTATCTATCTATCTATCTGTCTATCTATTTATATATCTATCTATCTATCTATCTATCTATCTATCTATCTATCTATCTATCTATCTATCCACATATCCATCTGTCCATCTATCTATCAGTCAATCCATCTATCTATCTACCTACTTGCCTGCCATCCATCCATCCATCTATCTATCTATTTATCCATCTATCTATCAGTCTATTCATCTATCCATCTATGTATCTATCTACCTATTTATCTATATATCTATCTACCCATCCATCCATCCATCCATCCATCCATCCATCCATCCATCCATCTACCTAACTATGTACCTACTACCTACCTATTATCCATTCTTCCATCCATCCATCCATCTCTCTATCTATCTATCTGTTTATCTATCCATCAATCTGTCTATCTGTCTATCTATCTATCTGACTATAAAATATGGCTATAACCTGATATTACAGTTTGTAATAGATACCATTACAATCTTCTAAAATTATCCTTAAGTTCTATTCGATTTAACTCGTATTTATTCTAACTACGTACTACAAAATATCAAATTATGATTATAATTATTTATCACCGAGATCCTTATAATGATTATGGTTGCTTAGTTAGTTAAGTTTAATAGTCGATAAAATTATCTTTAATTAAGTGAGGATTATTTACGGTTTTCAGCGGGATGAGGGCCGACGGCCGGCTGCGCTGCTGAGAGACCGGAGACGCTGCGGTGGAGCTGCTGAGCGCCGAGAAATTCTCCAGAACCTGAGCGTCCGCCTCAGGAGTCTCGTTGCTGTCCCGGTCCAGGTTATTCAGTTCGTCCTCTATCAACGTCATTAACATTAACTTTAATTACCGTGTTAATTCCTCCCGATATCATTAGTAACAATCAGATTCAGAAGAATGTTTTTGAAGATAATATTAATTTGATTAAAATTTACTTCAAACTTGGTTGCCATTCAACCTGTGGATTGTATCAACTTTTAAGTTAATGAAGATGACGTTAATATTAGATAATTAGTTTGATGGTAATTTTACGGCACAGCTCGGGAATGACATCGGGATTGCCATCGTCCTCCGCAGGATTCCGGTCGTGGGACTTTCTCTTGTCGGAATCCTGCCGGTTCCGGCGCTGGTCCCGGTGACGCAGCCGGGCCGTCAGCGCTACCACCAGGCAGATGAGCAGCACGGTACCGCAGACGCCGCTACCGATACCCACTACCGAGGCAAAGTCGGTCACCTCCATGATAACTGCAAAGAACGAATATTGGATTTAGTTTCCTCCTTGAAATGAAATCCATTACGTTTATATAAATTAGAAAGTTAATTATTCATTTTAATTTTTAATTCATTATTTTGTTTAGTTGTTAAGCGATAAGCTAAATTATCGCATCAATACTGAACATTAATTTTAAATCTAATTTAATTATTATTCGTATTTTATAGTTGCACGATGCATTTACATGTAGGATGAATTGATCAAATAATTATCATATGATTGTCAAATCGTTTTCAGATGGTTATCAAGTAGTTGTCAGGTGCAAGAGGGTTTCAAATGAATTATTAATATTGAATATCAAGTGAATCAACAAGAGATTATCAAGTACTTATCAACCTGGGATTCAAGTGTCAATCGAGTAAGACGTTTACGTAATTTGAGCGGGTAGTAAGTAGTTTATTAGACCGTTACCCAACTAGTTATCAAGTTACTTTGATATCAAATGATTATTTCAAGTTTTAAATAATGTTTTATTGCTATTATCGATTGAACACTATCAAGTAATAATCAAGCAAATACCAACATTTCAGTATTGATAAGTAAGCGATTCATGTAATTTGAGAGGACATTACGTATTTAATTGGTCATAACCACATAATTATTAAGTTAATTTAATTATCAGTTCATTTATCAAGTGCTGTAATAAATTTTAAGAATTTTATCAAGTAACTGTCAAGTAGTTATCAAGTAATTATCAAGTCAGTATTATGTGAACATCCAGCAATCATTAAGTAATTATCAACTATCTAACGTCTAACTACCAAGTCAATATCAAGTGAATATCAAGTAATTATCAAGTCAGTATTATGTGAACATCCAGCAATCATTAAGTAATTTTCAACTATCTAACATCTAACTACCAAGTCAATATCGAGTGAATATCCAGTAATTATCAGTAATTATCGTCTGATATAAAATAATTACCAAGTCATTATCAAGTGAAGATTCAGTAATTATCAAGTCACTTTCACGTCATTATCAAGTCATTATCAAATCACTATCAAGTCACTATCAAGTCATTATCAGGTCATTATCAGGTCATTATCAGGTCATTATCAGGTCATTATCAGGTCATAATCAACTCATTATCAAGCTAGTGTATAGACGCCATTTAACAACTGAGAAAAACTGATCGACATGTCTTTATACCAGTTTGTTTTTCAGCCGGTTTCAGCGTGAATCCCTCCAGCGGGATATTCACGCTCTTGCCGCGGGCATTAAAGGCGGAAACCTGGAGAAACAGCTTCAGTCCGGCCTCCAGGTTGTGAACCCAAAAGTGCGGATACGGTTTGCTCCGGTTGTAGATCAGCATCCCGGTATGGGTGTCGAAGATCTCCAGGCGGAACTGCTGCGGGCGACCGCCGTCGAAACCCGGGCGACACCAGACTTCCAGCGATTCCGATGTCTGGTTCACCACGGAGCAGTTGTTCGGCGGATCCGGACGATCTGTACATCCCCATGAATGGAAGTCAATCATAAGATTCATTTACCCTTGATTTCGAATTCGATTCGTCTAATTACTTTTTAAGTTAATAAATTCGAATACAATATGAAAATGGGAAATAAAATACTACAAATCCGGTTATCCAGCGACTGCGATCTCACACAACACAGCGGTCAGAGTACCGTGTAATCAAGGGTCTTAGCAAGAGGGTTGAGGGGCGGGGGGAGGACTAACGAGTTTTCCCCGGGAAAAAGGAGACGGTCGGCCTGGGTGTTATTAATAAAGATGCAAATGACTCATTCTTGTACGAACCTCCTTGGATGATATAGAAAACGCACGGTTCGCTTTGCTCTCCAATTTGGTTGCGGGGCCAGCACAAGAGACTTCCATAATCACGGTCGGCCTGCGGTGAATATTTCAGCACGCTTCCATCGTCTTCCTGTCCGTACCACATTCCACCCAACAAAATAATGTAATTGTGAAATAAAGATGAATCGATCTAACTTAACACAAATTCAACTTGGAATGGCAAACAAGATGGATCGCTTTGTTCTTTTTCATTTTCAAAAGATCCGAATGGTAAACGTTAAGGTTAGAAGAGGAAGAAGCGGAAGGAGAACGGCGGTGATACGCCAGTTCAATTACCGGATCGTATTTCTGGGAAGCCAGTTCGATAATCTCAGCTGTGGAGGCATTGAACGCCCATCGGTAGACAAAAGGCTTGGGCACTGCGTCCGCCTGACAGCGCACGTTCACCGATTCACCTTTGGCCACTCCGTAGATCAGCGTCTGACCCGGTCTGCATAGCGGCTTGTCTGTTTCAATATCGACAAAATGGTCAGTAGGTCAATACACTTTCAGTCCGTGGAGACAATGAAATTCAAGAGATCGTAAATCCAGTGGAATGATTCACTCGACTCCCATGTACTTTACTAACTGAGTTATCATAAACTCGATAGTAGTAATTAAGTTAATTACAGTATTTGACTGTAATCGAAGAGGTTGGATCGAGAAATGCTTACGCATGACTTTAAGAGTAACCGGATTGCTGGCAGCCGTCCCTTCCGTGTTGGTGGCGATGCAGGCGTACTGTCCGGATTGGGCTCGTGTCACTCTGCGCAGCACTAGACTATGATCCAGGATGATGACCCCAGCTGGCGCGTTATCGCGAATCAGATTCCCCTGTCATTAAGCAACAGTTTTAATGAATTGGACTTGTAAAAAGATCAGTGAGTAAAAAACGATCATTACTTAATATGAACGATTAATTATCGTCTGATATCAAATAATTACCAAGTTATTACCAAGTGAAGATTCAGTAATTATCAGGTCATTATCAGGTCATTATCAAGTCATTATCATGTCATTATCAAGCCACTATCAACTCATTGTCAACTCATTGTCAACTCATTATCAAGTCAGTATCAGCTCATTATCAACTCTTTATCAACTCATTATCAAGTCATTATCAAGTCATTATCAAACTAGTATATATCACTTTTTCTAATATTTATTTAAGTTGCAATAACGCGTTAGATGCGTTGAATTACCTTTCCTATCCTTCAGTATACTTGCTCCTTGTCCTATAGTTACTTTAGTTAAGTAAAGGTTACAATTAACTTTAATTGATTCAGCTTATTCGAAAGTAGGTGAAAAGTGAAGTAGGTAATCTGCCTAACGAGCTAAATGAATGGCCCGTTGGAAAGGGGAAGAAAGTAAGACTAAGCAATGTTGACAAGTATGAAGCGAGAAAATACCTCGTGGGACCAGGTGATTCGATTAGGTGAAGGATTGGCGCTAATTTTGCATTCAAAGTAGACGTCGTTGCCTTCTTCGATGGCGTCGGGATTCAAATTTCGCCCCAGCTCGAGATGCGCGTTCGGAGCAACTGCGACCAATGCAATTAAAATGTCGTCAATTCAATTACTTATGCGACACATTAACAAGTAACAAGAGAAACATCCGCAGGGACACGACAGTAAAGTGCTAACCCTACTTACGGGGGCGAGTTAAGTCGATTAGCTAGAAAGGCAACTCGGATACGAGTCGAAGAACTTGTGTAAGAAACCCAGTTGGGCGAGAGTAGCAAGGGCGACTCAACTTGTCAATGTTAAGTTAAACTGCTTTGTTGTTGTTCTTGAAACCTTAGGGCGAGTCAGGGGTGTGGCGAGTGCTAAACAAGAGAGGCCGAGATCGTTGGGGCGAGTAAGACACTACAGCAGTTACTCCAAGACCGAATGTAATGATGAAGGGCGACAATCGCAACGGGCGAGCTAGTTTGTCAATGTAAAGATATAATGGGTTTTTCAACTTAGGGCGAGTGCTAAGCAAGAGAGGCCGAGATCGTTAGGGCGAGGTAAGACAGCAGCTGTACTGAGACCGAATAGTACGATGAAGGGCGAGAATCGCAAGGGCGAGTTAGTTCGTCAATGTAAAGAAACTGGGGTTTTAACCTTAGGGCGAGTGAGACGGGTGGCGAGTGCCCAACAAGAGGGTCTGGGATCGTTGGGGCGACATAACTGAATCAGGGCGAGTAAGAGGCGGCAGTTATTCTGAGACCAAATATAATGGTAAAGGGCGACAATCGCATGGGTGACAGTTTATCGATGTAAATATGAATCAGGAATTAGACCTGGGGGCGAATAACAAGGATGGCGAGTGCGACTAGGAAGGTTGAGATTGCTGGGGCAACGACAACACAATCACGGGCGAATTTGAGGGACTCGGCAATCATTGTGAGAGTATATGAAGGGCGAGAGTTGTAAGGGCGACATAATTTGCGTAGGAAGAGCTGAATTGGGGTTTACTCCTGTGTGAGTAAGAGGCGTGGCGAGTGCGTCACGAGAGGGTGAGATAACTCTATTGAGGGCGAGTATGACAATCACCATCCATTGTAAAACTATGGAGGGTCGAACCGGCAAGTAGGTAGGGCGACTTGATTGTCAGCAAATCATTTGGGATCTAGGGGCGAGTGAGGGTACAGGGTGAAGGCCAGTATGACGCAGGATAGGGCGAAATAACTGGGGCGAGATGAGCAAACGAACAGAGGTTGATCCTACATAGAGGAAAACAGCAAAAACGAATCAGGAATAAGTGAAACTTGCGTAAAGGGCGAGATTGCAATGGTCAAGGGCGACTTTGTGGTGGTCAAGATGGTTCAAGGAATACTGGGCGAATCACAAACGTGGAGAGTAAGGTTAGAAATTACGGCGAGCTTGTAAGCGCGTTTTAAGAAAGCATCTGGGCGAAATGATGACAGGGGCGAGTATGCAGAATCAATCTGGGCGAGAGGCTAGGGCGACTGTAAACACGACAGCTAAGTAGCTTCGTTAAATAAACTGTCGCAAGTATCCCAGTATAAGAGCGAGTTTCAAAATCAGCCACGTGGAACACCAGGGCGAATATGCAAAAGGGCGACTTTAACCCACGCATGATCAACAAAGAGTATAACCTAGTAAGTCAGGAATAATAGCTGAAAGTTATAGCGAATGACAGAAGACGGCGTATCTTTCTTTAAGATGGGATTTCCTAGCAAGCTAAGCGTTTATGGGAGAAGCGCACGAGGGCGACATAAATCCCTAAAGGGCGAACAACTAGCTCGACTGAACTCGTATTACTGGCGTCGCCAATAACGAGACTTGATCGTCGACGACGTCGACTGCAATTGATATGCAGATGAGCCAAAAACAAGATTTGCAAAGGGGCACTGTGCAAAGCTCGCCCTAACCCCCACACCCAACTCCCCTCCGCCAGTATAAAACTACGCGAACAGGGCGAAGGAGTGACTCTGATGTCACCAACACGCCAGATGCTCTGACAATGTTCCATTATTTAAGGCGCCAAAAACAATTAATTTCCACCGGGGTAATTGGAACTTCCTTTTTCTCCTCTCTAGGTGCTGTATACCAGGACAAGTTGGAGAGATATAGCGGATAATAGTACCGCCATATAACACGGACTCATTGTACAGATGAAAAAGGATGGCTCTGTACCTGAAAGGATCTACTTCTTATGCACACGGGAAATCGATGAGCTTATATGTACGTGCATGATGTTTAACTTGCTAACAGATACTTTAATTATGCAAACTCATTATTTAGTTGCATGAAACAGAGTTAACGTATTAAAACGTGATTACTGGTCATTAATTAACTATTACTGTTATTAACTTGATCAGTATAGATTATCAACGTCAACTATAATATACTTCATAGTAAGAAAAAGCAATCGATAAACTGATAAAACCATCGGCATCAGGTTGTTACTACGACATGGCAACGCTGGATTCTGAATACTTGTTTAGCAGACGAACACCAACTGACTGAATACTGATCATACGAAATGCTGGTCGTAAATTAACTATTACTGTTATTAACTCGATCGGTATAGATAATTAACATCAACTATAAGTATCATTTAAAGTAATAAAAAGCAATCGATAAACTGATAAATCGATCGGTAACAGGTTATTACTACGACATGGCAACGCTGGATTCTGAATACTTGTTTAGCAGACGAACGCTTCAACTGTCTGAATACTGACAAATACCGTACCGTACACTAGACCTACATAAGGGAAACTAAGGATTTACCTAGATACCAAGGCTAATAAACTAGTCACACCATAAGTGCTACAGTACTTACAATACTATAAGTATACTACAAATACCTTAACTATTATAACCTAATCTTATCGCCGACGCATAACGGTATGATGCCTGCTGAATATCAGTCAACGCTCACGGGTGAACGGGAGGGGGTGCCCATCTTCGACACTTGCCATACTAACACAAGTTCGAACTAACTCCATTCAAAGCAAACAGTATACCCTTCCTCAGGCTACTGACTCAGATTTGCTCATCATTTGAGCAACGTCAGCGTCGGGTCTTCAACGTAGGACCTTTGAAGACCCGGGCAATCGGACAACGTGGGGAAGAGATCTCCCGTATATTACACTTTTGGACTGGCTGCCAATGGGAGGAAGTACCCCGAGTTCAGCTCCTGAGCCCCCCTTGAGGATCGTCATTAAGAAGACGCTTCAATTGGTGCACACAGGAGCTTTAATCCCCGAGCCCTGTTTGGCTAATTGAATTAAACGGCAAATATATCAGCAGTTGGCTAACTAAGCTAATAACAGGACGTGATGATAAAGTGATGGGGGGGGGGCTTGCACATACGCCCCGCAACTCTCCCAAGAGTCTCTGGAGCAGCTTTCAAACACCCATAACTTATTAATAGTGATAAGATTAATGCATTTAGACCGCTAAATGATCATCTAATGGCATACTCTCTTTCCGTACGAGTCCAATGAATCATTACTCTGGGAGAGTCATATGTAAAGTAATCTTCGATGATAAAAAAGGGTTCTGGGATATCGTTGAGTCCTACCTCTATCTATCTATATAAATCTCCATCTATCTATCTATCTATCTATCTATCTATCTATCTATCTATCTATCTATCTTTCTATCTGTCTATGTATTTATCTATCTATCTATCTATTTGCATATTTATCTACCTAAGTATCTGTCTGTCTACTTATCAAGCTGTCTATCTAACTATTCATCTTTTTACCTAATTGTCTTTCTATAGACGTGTCTATCTATCAAGCTGTCTATGTGTCTGTCTTCCATATTATTTCTTCTATCGATCTATCTATCTACCTACCTATTCTATTCTTTACTTATTTATCTACTCAATTATCTATCTATTTGTTCATGCATCTGTCTATCCCTTTATCTATCTATCTATCAATCTAGATATCTAGCTAACCACCTTTCTATGTATTTACCTGTCTATCTATCTATCTACCTACTCTATTCTTTACTTATTTATCTATTCAATTATCTATCTATTCGTTCATGCATCTGTCTATCAATCTATGAACCAATCTGTAAATCTATCTATCTATTAAACTAGATATCTAGCTATCCACCTGACTATCTATCGATCTATCTATCTACCTACCTATTCTATTTCTTTACTTACTTATCTATTCAATTATCTATCTATTCGTTCATGCATCTGTCTATCAGTCTATCAACCAATCTGTCAATCTATCTATCTCTCCATCCATCTACTTATCTTCCATTTGTCTGTCTGTCTATCCCTTGTGTCTATCTATCTATCAATCTAGATGTCTAGCTATCCACCTTTCTATATATTTACCTATCTATCTATCTATCTATCTATCTATCTACCTATTTATCTGTCTACCTTCATATACTCTATGTCCATATTCCTATATCTCTCCATCCATCTACTTATCTTCCATTTGTCTGTCTGTCTATCCCTTGTGTCTATCTATCCATCAATCTAGATGTCTAGCTATCCACCTTTCTATATATTTACCTATCTATCTATCTATCTATCTATCTACCTATTTATCTGTCTACCTTCCTATACATTTTGAGCTTCGTTTTACTCCCAATGAAAATTTTTACGTGGGCTTATTTAAATTCACTTGAAAAGTAGGGGGGAAGTAAAGCTTCAAGAGAGAAGAGGGGGCGACCGTTGGATCGATGCCTTGATTGTACGCTTGAAAAGACTGCACGTAAAACTGCATAATAGACTATCGCTTAGGGCTTGTTTAGGGCGATTTGTATAGCCAGAGAGGATTTACCCTCCCGAATCTTGATGGTTTTGATGAAAAACAAATCCCTATACCATCTTCAATGCCAAAAAGTGCTTCTTTTAAACACCTAAGCTTCTCTCCCATAAGCAGAAATACATTTAGATTTTTTCACATTGTTGTTTGCCGCCGCTAGGTTTAAGTTAAAGTTTTTTTTTATAAGAAGTTTTAAAGTAAAGGATTTCCTTAAAAAGTCGATTCTTTAATATCGATACTTAAGCTTGGCGCATATCGATTAACCGATAATGAATCGATAGTTAAGCTATATCAATACTTGGCTTATAATTTCTTCATGAATGAAGTTAAGTTATCGATACTTAACTTCAGTGCACATAGATCACCGACGCTTTGCTCATAATCGATTCAAGTCGATAAACAAGCGTATGTCAAGCCTATGGAGCCTTATGGAATATCACGTGGCTGACGTCGCAACTCATGTAAGCCCTACACGAGTCATCATTAGAAGACTCGAGTTTATAACGTGCAATACGAAGTATCTCACGTTAAACTAATTGCCCAAGTATATGTCAGACTTCCATGAAAAAGTTGCGGTCATCAAGTTTTGAGTTATAACCGATGGCTCTCATCTTGAGAGAGTATATGGAGCCTTAGTAGGGGGTATAGGGGTTGTATAATTAATAGTAGTCAAGGTAAATGGAAATGCCTGCAAGCGCGGGTGCTTGATGGATATTGTCTTTTTCCTCGCCTTGAGCTTCGGACAGAGAGAGAGAGAGAGAGAGAAAACAAGCCTTCAAGACTGTCTGGGTATTAGTGGCAGTGTTGCGCGGCAACCCGAATGAGCTGCCGCTAATGAAGACGGACGTTATGCGGCCTAAAAAGGGGCTACCAAACTTACAATGGACGTTGAGTATCTTGCGAGCTTCCAGCACTGACCCGTTGATAAAGGGATTCAGCGCCGTGCAGACGATGGATGCGCCGTGATCGCGCGCCGTCGGAGTCAGGCGCAGGATGCTGCTCGTCATGTTGCCGTCCACGCTGGCCTGGAATGAGCAAATATCTGGGTTTTTATTACCAGGATCCATTCGGCTAATACAATAACTTATCATCTGACTAATAGTTGATATAAACTTGATATTAACTTGTCAGTATAAGGGTTAGTTAAATTTGATTGGAAATGAATCCATTTGGATGACAGTAATTTGATAGTTAATTTGATAGGAACTATAGTTTGAATTAGGTTAACTAAATTAGGAATATGTGAACGTTATTTGAGGTGACTGGCAACTTATTTGACTATTACATGATAAAAAGTTGATAATAGTCTGATAGTAGAAGTATCTAAGACGATTTCATTATGGCGTTTCTAACAAAGTATTAATGACTTCTGCATGAAATTCAATCACCAGTTTGACATGTTGAATCACTTGATTTTCAATTGATATTGATCTGGTTTAAGTCTAGTGATTATCTTAATAATCTAACGATATATGGCTGATCTAGGTCGGTTAATTAAATGTCTTGTCAATCACCTTATAATATCATGACAGTAACTTGAAGAGGACATTAACTGACCTACTCATAATCTAAGCTGTCAATAGTGTTAACAATAATGCTAATCACAATAGCCAATCACTCAATCTAAATTTAATAAACAATACATAAAATGCGTAAAACTTCAATTCATTAACTAAAATTTGATTCATTTAATGATTTTAACACATCATTATTTTTAAAAAAAATTCACATAACATTTAAATTAACATCTCGAACCTAAGATGCACTTATGCAGATCGCCTGTTAATACCTTGATATAGTATCAATATCTTGTCACGCTAATGAAGTAACAAGAGACCGTCTATATAGGCTCGTCTATATAAGAAACGAGGGTGGGCCTCTCATAAGTACAACTTTGTCTGAGCTGCGGGAATCTTAATTAAAGGGGTGGCCTGCAATAAAGAGCCGGCGAATACTTTTATGATATATAAGGAAGGAAAGTGAAACTCTAAAGACGGCCGTCACATCAACGAACCCGTGTGTGTGTGTGTATGTGTCTCTAATACGTAACGACTCTCCAGCGTGCCGGGATATTGCCAGCTTGTGTCTAACCAACTCTGCTTACTCCCAGATATGGTCACTGACACTTCATAAACTCTTATTACCCCGGCCAAGTCGGCGCTATAGCACCTTTATAACTAACCCTCCGCCCTTTTATGACACCTTTCACTTTGGTACGAGAAAAGGTTGGCGATTCAATTAAAACTTATGGCAATTCGGCATCCTATATGCTTTTCAACTCCGAATAACGTTAATTTCCCGGAGTTTTATTGCTTATTATTCCCGACTGTTCACAGATATAGCAACCCAAAAAATACCGTATGGAGAACTACTTGTACACAATACACTCCAAAAGTTTCATTGAGATCGGATAGATAGTTTATCCAAAATAAAATCCTAAAGTTCATATAAATTACTGTAATTTGCCACCATTGAGAAGCCTCTTTTTTGCGCTAGATTGTACGATGGGCGAAAATTAAAAATCAGCAACATGTATCAAAGCCCAGATGGTATTTCGCCCAGACAGATTCCTGGATTGGCTTTCCCCTCGTGCAAGAGCGAGTCGCGTGTCCTCCTCGTCAAACATTCAGCACTCTGTCGTGCACTCGTCGTGATCCGGAAGTTTAGTCATTAATGTGACGATCCGCCGATAGGATTGCAAATCTTTGATTAAGCTGGTTATTGTAAACCAAATGTCTCCGAAACGAATATCTCAATATACATGGTCTCTTAATTATGTTCATTCATTTCATTGCTTTACGCGAGATTAATATTACTTTAAATTAATAACAATTGCGCTAAAGATCGTCATTAAATAACTCGTCACACGTCGAATCAATATACATTTACAATACACAGCTGATTACCTGACTAAATTCTAATCATAGTTAAGGTTTAATTTAATTTTAAAAGAATCAGTGATAATTACCATATGTTAATTAAATTATACAGTCTAGTGGAAAAGGGGAAAGGTTATTTACCCTCTCTGTAGTGGGCATTTGATTTTCGTGTAAATGCCAGATGAGCGTGGCTGCTGGACGAGACCCAAAAGCCGCGCACTCCAAATCATATCGACGGCCTGCTGACATGGCTTTGTCGGCGCCCTGGATTGCCACCGATAACGGTTTTACTAAACAAGAAAAAGGAGAAGAAAAAGAACAAAGATAGACAAATCCGCAGAAAAATAATCGACTTCAAGTAATTAGCCACACTTAGACCGATAAATTCAAAAATGGCGACATGCTCACATAGAAAAGATCACGTTTTTGTCTAATTTACATAAATCAACAAACCGATGCTATTGACATGTGTAAGATATCTTAATATAATTAATATAATGATTATGTTAAGAAATATTAACATGATGAGAAGATACTGACATGAAAATCACGTGATTTACATCGAAGAAACAACAACTGGGTTGTGACGTCACAACTCAGTTATCCCCTAAGAATTCTGTTTACAAGTTACACGTTCATCCGTGCCATAAAAAATGATGCTTTTTCTAAGATATCTGACATGCGACGCTGTCTATTTTTAGCTCACAGTGAACTTGTAGATTATCTATGGAGCCGGCCATTTGTCACTTTTATTTGAATTCTCGCAGAACCTTGGCAAAGTGTCGACTCGACAAACTTTTGGTGACGAAAGACTTGTTCATTAACGCTCGACACAAGCCGGATGAATAGTCTTACTTTCAATTAACACCAATTTCAAGGCGGCAGCTTCGGTTCCGATTCCCTCTATAATACAAGGGTCCCAGAGGCCCCCCCGCCCCATGCTCGAGTTGTGTGAATATCGCATAATGCACTTTTAGCACTAATTAAAATTGCACTAACTTTGGAGGCGGCTTGTGTTGCATGCGCCACTTTATAATACGGTAGCCCAAAACTTACCACCACACACCTAACCAACTTCACTCTGGGCCAGGGTCTTATTAAATTAATAATAATTCAATTATAGCCAAGTTTGGGTGCCCAAATATAACAGGTATACATATAGAGTTTTATCTTCACACGCGCGGCGCTTCAGCAACTATACCCAGCAGTCGAGATCTTGTGCAAAAGGGGAAATCAAGCGACAAGGGCTATACCCGAGCCAAGTTTATGCACGGTTTGCTGAATTTCGCTTCACTGGAATAAGGAGCTTCAGTTGTACACACATGCACAGTACTGTTCCAGCCAAAAAAAAATGAGCATACAGTAAAGCGCGCTATTACTTCAACGTTTAATTCCAACTAAACTAACGGCTCAATATCACTGAGAATTTAAGGTTACGTGCCTAATTCATAGGACAATCGTCACGTAAATTTTTATTGTTATCCAGCAAAACCTGTTAAAGATACAAGCAAAAATCCTGGATGCCTGTACGCTGAATAAAGTTAGATAGTCCATTCAAACGGGATTCGATCCAGCTGCCATTGAATTCTATCTTCTTTTCCTTGTTTGGGTTGCAGAGAATCCAATATCGCTGACTTGTTCAGCACAGTGTAACAAGTGATTAAGGCCAGCAGGTCTAATTAAGCAAAAATGCTATACACGCCGACTGGAGGAGGCGGATTATAGAACGGAGAGTAAAGCTGCTTAGTACCTTTTTGTGCTGGTCATCACCCAAGGCTATCAATAGTCTAGCCCATTGGTATATGCGATGCTGACTTCAGCAACTTGCTTTCATTGACAAATCTCCCAGGGATTTTGTAGTTATTTCAGGTCGTTCCCTTTCCGTTCATTGTACAGTCCAGAGCAATAAAAAAAGGGTTCTTGCTGGGGAAAAGCTGATCGCTATTTGCACCCAAGTTTTCAAAGATATAACAGCCAAAAAAATACCAGTTGTAGAACTGGTTGTACTTTACACATCAGTGAAATTTCATTCAAGTCGGGTTGCAAGTTTTGCCAGAATAAAATTCCAAAGTTAGAAAGATCCATCATTTCCCTACCATTCAGAACCCTTTCTTCCGGCTTGGAAGTTCATACAAGTTGGATTTCTCCATAAGAACTTTTCAGGTATTACTTGGAATTGATATAGACCTTATTACTGTGAAATGATCATACAGGAAACTGGATGTTATTCCAATCAGATTACATTCTCCGTAAACAAGAGAATCGGATCTCGGTAACAGATGTTTCTATTATGAACAAGGGAGAGTCGATATCCCAGCCGGCCAGTAAGACTTAATAGTGTGTATTTTAAGCTGTAAGCCTTGATTCTGGGAATACAAGGAAAGCAAGACACGTGGGCGCACGACGTTTTTCTGACTGGAAAGAAGATAGCAGTAGGATTTATCTTTTCATAATCAAGAGCCGTTGGTAACTTAAGAGGTCGAAGTAACAAAGTTATTAAATCATGCAGCTCTTTTACGGTCAACTTATACTTTGGCAACTTGGGGAACGGATATTTGTGTTGTTGTACAGTGCCCTGCCCAATATTTAGGGCGGGGTATCGAAACTCGTAGTCAGTTAATGATTCATTTCACCTTGGACGCAGACTGGCAATTGTAGCTACCAGCCAGTTTGTAAGCCGTCGTCAAAGGTCAATTGATAACTGTCCAAACTTTAGGGCGGTTTAACCTATCCCCTTGTTTCACACAAAGTATTCTGATGTCTTGCTAGTGCGAAGATCATGTTGGGATACTGGCTTGCACTTTGCCCTGAGGCTATATGTAAAAAGGCTCGCTGATTACATTGGTCTTGTTCCGGTGAAGCTGTAGGATCCCTGGGCACATTTATTGTTTTCAAAACTAACTGCCCAAAATCTGGGGCGGCAGTTCTTTCGATCCTGGCAGTGCATACAGCCATTTGTTGATGGGTACACTGCCCAAAATTTAGGGCGTCACCAGTTCCTGACATCCTTCTATTGTGTGAAGAACATATTGGGATCCTGATCCTGGCTTGCAATTTGCCCTGCAAGTTGTTCCCTTTAAGGTTAACTGCCCAAAATCTGGGCGGTATTCGTTTTGGTCCCGACAGCGTATAACTTTAGTTGATATCTACACTGTCCAATATTTCGGGCGTTATGAATATACTACGTGAAGATCCTAACTGGATCCTGGCTCGCACTTTGGTGTGGGACCGTATCAAAAGGCCTGATGTTCATACTCTACTGAATTGCAAGTGTTTTTTTTTAAGTTAACTGCCCAGAATCTGGGCGGTATTTATTTCGGACGCCACATTTAGTGCGACGGATTGAGTTATTTCCTTGCGCGTTTTTTTAGATTTATCCTCGGTTCTTTTATAGGTTGGTTTGAGGTCTGGCCTTTTTCGTCAGGACCATCCTAATCATGACTTTTTCCTCTCGGCTTGAGAAAGAATCTCATGATCGATATTCATTAGCATATTTTAGGCAAATTAGCGACAGCCTATCCCCTTTTTTTTCCTCCCGCGACCATGTCTCTCTGTTCGCGTGTGTTTTTCTTTTCTTCTTTCAATATTTTTATTTCTTTTTTTCCCTTCTCCTCGGCCTCCCTTTTGCCGGGCTATACACCGATGGAGCTTTTTCCCCCCATTCTACGTCTTCTTTATGACTTTTTCCCCGGTCGCGGATCATTAAAGGAAGAAGCTATGAAAGCGAGTCAATTTCTCTTTGACACAAAAAAAATAAATAAATAAATTATGTACCGTCTAGAGCCCACCAAAAAAAGCGTCCTGAATAGCGGGAAATCATGATAATTTTCAACCTCAAGGTTAGGATTTTATTCTGGCAAAACTAACAAAGTGATCTCAATGAAAATTTCAGAGTACATCAAGTACTACTAGCTTTATACTCGGTATTTTTCGGGTTACTATATCTTGAAAAATGTGGGAGCCGTTGATTTTTAAAGTTTGAAGTCTAGTCGTCTATGTTTGCTAATCACAAGTCGTCAATTTCAATGTTTTCCAATTATCCGGAACCATCACCGCGGTTCTACATTTTCCACGAAACCCACACGTTGCGCAAACAAAGTACCCAGTTAAAAGGTAAAGCGCCATCCTGAGCAACGGTAATTTAAACCGGGAATTAAAAAGGCTACCAGTTCCTCGGAATTTAATATTCTGGCGTAGGTTCCTATTCAAAACGATCCTAGAAAAGGTAAATATTTCCAGGAAGTCCTTAATTGAGCTCTTTGTTAACACTACTGACTGCTGATGAATGTCTTCTTGAAATGTGTTGTTTGAAAAAGTTTATGTGCGATTAAGATTTATTGCGGTTTTGTCGGTTATTGCAAACTTCACTTCGCCGTGTAATACCTGTGTCACGAGTTTTGGTCAACGGGAGAAGCTGGGTTGAAATCACACTTCGTCAAAGTCGGGAGCGTCGAGATTGTTTCGAGGCGAAACTACGTTAGCGCTGACGTGGAAACAATTCCAAAACCATCTCAGTACAGTCTAGAGCCATAAAAAAGGCTTCTTGCTGGGGAAAAGTTGATCGCTTATAGCACCCAAGTTTTCAAAGATATAACAACCAAAAAAATGCTGAATGTAGACCTAACACTGCTTTATACAGTAGTAAAGTTTCACTTGAATCGGATTATTAGTCTTGCTGACATAAAATTCCAAAGTTAAGAAGATTCATAGTTTCCTATCATCAGAACCCTTTTTTAATGCTCTAAAGCTGTAGCAAATTTTTAACCTTTGAAAACGTTTGAAACAGATGCTTAGCACATCTTGATGGTAACATCGATTAAGAGTTTCGATGGTGGATTATGATCTTGTACGAGTACTTGATATTGCCGAGGATCAGCACAAGTTTGCCAATCTTGAACCCATAACTTCAAGTAGACTGGCAAACTCGGAGCTCAAGTAGCGTATCTTTACCGTAATCCGGGTGATACTAATTCAATATGAAAATCGGCATATATATTCGACGGGGCATGGAGCTGCATATTCAAGAACACTGTTGGTTTAGAATCGCCCGCATGTTTGAAGAAAATCCTCGTGTTGCCCGTCACAAATACCACGAATAATAACGCTCCATTAGCGTCACTCTCATCTGCCTAATCCCTAGGCCTACTGTTTGTTTTGGTTGGAGGAAAAAAAAAATATAATCCTATTGCACTTATGGCGATGCATCTGTGCGCGGCTTGGAAACAGGGATTATATACGTTCACCGAAATTTTTTTTGGTGAAAACGAGATTATTTCTGTTATTCTTCGATGTTAGCTTCTCTAGTACAGTCTAGGAGCAATACCAAAGGGTTCTTGCTGGGGAAAAGTTGATCGCTTATTACACCCAAGTTTGCAAAGATATAGCAACCGAAAAAATACTGCGTACAGAACTAGTAGTACTTTATACACTAGTAAAATTTCATGTAAATTGGATCGTTACTTTTGCTAAAATAAAATTCTAAACTTTTTACGAAATTATAATTTCGTAACATTCAGAACCCTGTTTTCTTTTTCCTCTAGACTGTACTAAATTCAGTATATTAGATACAGTTGCTACAGCAAGTCTACGCGAGTTTGTGTGTGTGTGTGTGTGTGTTTGGCGCCTCGATTTCAATTTGTGTGTCAATTGGATAGCCAAGTGGACAGAGTGTGTGGCCAGTGCACAATATCCGTTGACATTGACTTGGAAATGGAGGGGGAAGAGAAGGACACTGTGCGGCCAACTCTTGCACGTTGGTCCCATATCGACCACCTTCCATCACATAAACAAGAATCCATTGGGCTGAAACGCTTTTCCTTTTTTTCGCTACTCTCTCTCTCTCTCTTTCTCTCGTTTCTCTAGTCTTTTCCCTTCTAGATATATTATGGCCCCAAGTTGGAGATGGCCTTCCATGACTGCTTATGGCTCACGGGAACCATTCGTTTCCGCTTGAAATTGAGAATTTCGTCCCGCACCGTCATCTTTTTTCCCCTCTCTCTCTCTCTCTCTCTCTCTCTCTTTTAGCCTTTCCTGTGTTTACTGTTTCACTTGCAAAAGTGCTGGAGCGCGCGTAGGCCGGACCGGTGGCGCCCCTATCGGCGAGTAGAAGCAGCTAAATCGAGCGCCATATTGTTACCAAACCTTCTACGGATCGTATCTAAGACTTGACGGAATTTGATGTATTTCGATTATTACTAAAGTAACTAATTAAGTAAAGCTTACAAGGTAATTAATTTATTTACAATTTATTGCCGTAATCAATTGTCTTGGAGGGATCGTAGGCGGAACTGGTGGCTCCTCAGTTGGTGACTGAAATAGCTTCATCAGGCGCCATGTTGTTACCGTATTACGTATGAAACGATACGAAGTTACCAAAGTATAATAGGTAACCATAGCTTTCTAGTTAGACGCCTGATCTCGACTTGAATTGAGGTGGACCGGATTAATGGTGCTCCTACCGGCGAGCACAAGCAACAACGCCAGGCGCCATCTTGTTACCAGACTCTGTACGGTACCGTACAAAACCTTAAGTATCTCCATCAAGTTAGATTAAAGAGCGATGGAGTCTATAGCAAATTTGTAGCGCCCCAAGCGGTTAGTAGAACAACTACGAGAGACGCCATGTTGTTACCATAAGCTTCACGCGCAGAGCTAATAAGGAGTTAGTGGTTCTTAGAGGTCATTGGTAAAAGATATACAGCCAATAGGATCTCGTCTTTCGTTAACTCGGACAGAAATGTGAAAGAGTTTTTTCCCCTCTCCCTCTCGTATTTCCCTTTTTCGGGTAAACCTTATTGGAAGGGAAGAAAAAAAAAGAACGAAATACTTACGGTAGAGATCCACTTGAACAGATGACACGGCAGGGTCGGTCAAGTTGGAATTACGGGCCTCGCAGCGTAATCGCGTGTGCAGATGATGCCGTTCCAGACGCTGGAGAATCAACGTGTTCTGGACAACTCCTGGATAAGTACTTTCGTAAGTCTGATCTACGAGACGGTCTTCCATCCACCACGAGACCTCGGGCTTCGGGCGACCTAAATATTCAATACCATCTCACCTAAGTATATTAGGTAATGCAATAAAACGACCTAATAAATAATAACAGTAGATGTTAAATACAGAAGAGAGTTTGGATTGGTGGTGGGGGAGCTATTCTTAGCCAAACTGTCATTCAAATGACAAGGTAACAAACAAGA
>JAIQCU010000688.1:0-38050 GCA_022114935.1 Leptestheria dahalacensis | reverse complement strand
GTGACTTCCAGCAACGTCACGCACGATATATTTGGCCTCTGCACCGTACTTATCCTGCAGTAATGCCAACGCAGACTCAACCTTGCTCATAACATTCTCTCCTTTAAATGACTGAACTGAGACGTCCTCGATAGACAAGAGAAAATGCTGGGTAGTTCATCTATCTCGAAAAGCGGCGCAAACGCCCAACAAAGTCTATTTCCGTACATTTTCCCAACAGTCGAACGTCAAAGTTAATCGGTCTTTTCCTGAAAGAAGCATTTCAGTTTCTTTCATAGCACAGGGCCTAAAATAAGGATTTTCGACTAGTGCGGCAACGTACAAAGGTATGCATTCAGGGTAACATGGCTCAAGATATGCAAATGTAAATAGCACGTAATCGCAGTTAAAGATTTTCTTAAATGCTCGTTATTGTTGCCAACTTATAAAGAATTCTGTATTTGGCCACAGGATGCAAAAAAATATCAGAGCATTGATTACAAATTGGGACGATCGCAAAAAAATTTCCTGTAGTAATGCCTCGTCCGAAAATTCTCAAGCTGTGGGCTGCCATCTCTTCTCTTCTTTTTTTGGGGGAAAAAAAGCGGCGACAATCGGACGAGGGTCAAAGTTGCTAGTACCGACCCCATTAACGCAATGATCATTCAGTGTCGAGCATTTGCAGCGGCCATGGATAAACGGTCAACCCTGCGTATCTTGTTGTAAACGGAAACGACACGTTCGACCTGCATTGAATGGGTTGCTAAACACAGTATCCCAGCAAGCAGGCTGCGAAGAACTCCTCGTGACACTGCCAGCGTCATCTTCAATCTTACGCTAAGTTTGCAACCAGATAGTCAGCATCTGCGGGCAAAGATGGCAGGCTAGAGATATCGTCCCAGCATTCACACACGGCATCGGCAAGAAGCTGAGCTTCCTCTTCGTCGTTCATCGCAAGCTTGGGAAAGGTCTTTTCCATCGGGCTTTTTACACTTGTGCTTTGTACAGTTTGAAATCCGATAAAGGCTTCAGGATTCCTAGATCCTAAATAACCTTAGAACATAAAACCTAATGGTAGCTGACCTGATAATACCTTTGCTCATCTCGCCGTCAAAGATTTGAAGAATAGACTGAGGTTCAGTTCGAGCTCTTCTTGAGCACATTGAACGACGGCTAGCTTCTCGATTTCCTAGCGACAGCTTTTGTGATTTCGTAAAGGCCGACATGATTAAATTCTTTCCTGGTTGCGTACGGATTAATAAGGCCACATTCCTTGTTTGGGAGTCAACAATTACACTCATCCCCTGTGCCGATGAAGCTCTGGTGCGCTCAACTTTTCTTCTGCGGTCATCGTAAATTTACTTTAGGAATGCGAGATTAGCCACTGTACGCTGCTGAGGCTGCCTAACTTGTGGTTTTCTTCCTTCGGTCTATGCAATCCTAGGTTGGTATATAATCCCCTGCTCTCTCTAGTCTCACTCTCATTGTCACTCTGTCACTTACAGACTTACTCAGGAGTAAGTCTGTAAGTGACTGCAGGACTGCACCTCTTACCGGCTGCTTGTAAGTCTTTCTTTAATATTCAATCTTAGTCAATTTTTAGCAATATCCTTGATGTGTACGTGCAGTAGCATCAAGTGACACAACCAATCCTGTCCCATAAAATTGCCCAATGCTTGGACTTTAATGAACTTTCAAGAAAACTGAAAATGTAAACAAGTAAACTTCGCCAGTGTTCGCATATAAAATCTACGGCATTGCAAAGACAGGAATGCGAAACGCCCGCTTTTTGGTAAAGAAAGACTTTTCTTTTTTGCAAACTCACGTCTCGATCACACTTCCGTGTTAGGAGCATCACCGCCTAATTTTTAATACTTAAAAACCGCATGATTGCTAAGCGCAGTCAATAAGCAAAAAGAAAAATGGTCGAATCGCTGCGTGAAACTGGCCAGCGCAAGATATTTCGCCGGAAGTCTTTTGCGCATGACCAGTGATGTGATTGCTGCGCTAACTGAAATGGCTTAGCACTTGTGCTGCTAACTTCACCCTTATTTTGGAGAAAGACGTTAGTTGAAGGTGTGCCTTCGACAGCCTGAGAAGTAGGTGAAAACGATTTCTTTTCCGAGCGGAAGCTTTCAGTTGCTGTGCAAGCCTCGAACCATGAAGGTAAGAGCTGAAGATGCTAGTCGGTGGCTGCCTGCATCTCCGAAATCCTCGTAGCCGAACACTTTGTCGTGGGACTTGTCATAGTGGAGGTGTTTTTTTCTAAATGACATCTCGTCAACGACAAGCGCATAAATCTGTAGTTTAAATACTTGTTTACGAAAACAATCGGTTATAATCACATGTTTTGCTCTAGAACCTTACCTTTGGCATCAACCGATGTCTCCAGCTTTGCCTCCAGGATTTTCATGGTAATGGCAGAAAAACCGCATTCAGTCTGATGGTGTTTCAGCCACTTCCGCAAGCTTGACAATGATGGCTGGAGCAAGAAGTCTCGCTGGCGTTGATCAGCAGATTTCCCGAATAAACTTAGGGCAATAGCAACTGCTTTTGCCGTCTTCCGTATATGTCATGTGGCATGGAAGACACTAGGAATTCCGTAGGTGTAACTCTAGTAAAGAGGCCATATTTCGTGGTAGTTTCTCCCTTTGTGGGCAGCAAAGTATTCTGTTGTCCAGCTACTCACAAACTGCAACTCCCGTTTAAGTTTCTGGATCGTCGCCGCGTGACTGGTGACCTCAGCTTCAAGCTTCTTGGTACGCGTATATGGGCGTCTATGTTTCCGCTGTAGGTTTTTCAAGCCCTTGCTGAGTTCTTCGTATGGAACAGCCTTCGGTGGACGTCCCCGTTTTCTTGAATCAGTTGAAGTTTTTAATCCAGAAGCAATTGATTCATTCTCCGACCGAAGTAAATCGACCTTGCGGTTGTATCCCTGGAACCGTGACCGACGCTAGATTTACAGATAATTTCTATTGTAACGGCATGCCTTTACGCTAACTAAAGCGCCATACGTCTATTGCAACGGCAGGCTCTGCCCCTTGCCGTGTGCACTCCCTGCCGTTGCGGCAAGGGAGTTGAAGCCTATTGTAACGGCTATGTTATACGGCTATTATAGCAATTGACAAGGCATTGGCAGTTATCTCTGTATTGTTCATTTGCGTCAAAGACTGCACACATATTTTTTACTTTGCGGTACTTTTTACACCCTCGCACTTAAAGAGGAGCCACTCTAGACATGAATCGCAACCAATAGCATCCGTGGTAACTTTTTTTTTGCAGACAGGGCAGTAGTACTCGTTGCAGGTTCGTTTGGTTTTAACTGTACGTAAGCATCTATACTAATATATTATAGTACTTGGATGTGTTATAAATCATGTTACCTATGTTTTGTACAGCGAGCCATGCGTCTTCGCAGAAATACGTCTGTTTATGCGAAACGTTGACGAGCTCGTCAGTGACTGCCATAGTAACAGTTGCCCACAAACCACACCAGCATAACTGATGAGAATAAGTTCTAATTGAATTACTGTGCAGAATGTAAACGTGCATGGTTTATGGTTTACTTTTAACTTTGTCAGATTTAGTTTTCAGTGGAAACGGCTTCGGAAATTTTTTGTAGCTTTCAAGGGCGCTTTTCTTCTTAGGGCGTCCAGGGCGCTTTTTGTTAAGGACTAGTCTGAGATCCTCAAGCGGTGTAGCTGTTTCTCCGTCTCCAACACTCGCGTTCTCCAGTGTTGCACACGCAATCGATGAAGATGGCAGTGATTGCGGGACATTTGAAGGTGGTGAAGCTGCTGCTGGATGTGAATATACTTTGGTACAAACCTGTAGGTCCTAAGAATGATAGCTAAGACGTACGTACGTAATTTACATAACATATTATTGTAGCGCTGTAAAAAAATAATGTTTCAAGTTACTGTGTCTGGGTTCTCCACACATGTCAAAGCCATCAGTACGCGACGGGGCTTCCATTGCAGCGGTCGGGTGGTCATGTACTTGTAGTAATTGGCTTACTGCCACGGTACTTGGAAGACACGGTAAAACGAAAAACATTTATCAACTAAATCGCAGTCGCGTTATGTTGCATTATCTACTCTGTTTACCTTGAGGTTCATAGGCAGTATAATAAGTGCAAGACTGGCTTCTACATCGATAGAACCAGCATTGTTCTCTCATCTCATTGTTCAACGTCTTCACCTGTGTGACAGTTTTGAGTAGCGGTGTCAGAAGTGATGGCTCAGTGATTCCTATAATCGAGTTGATACTAATTAAGCATTACTGTCTCTAACTGTTAAATCGGCTCAGTTTATACCTGGAATGTTATATTCACTAGGCAACAATGTTAGTGACTCGTTCCTTCCAAGAAGAGAATTTGAGATCGCTTTACCAGTCAGCCGTTTGCGCAAGGTAGAGGCGAACATTTGCAGCGGGAAGTGGCTGTGACACAGATATAATGAATTAATTGCTGTTCCTTCAGTAAGTTATATCCTCTCGATTCACAGCGCCGTGCCCGTTCCGTAAACCTGGACATTAATTTGAATGTACGCGCCTGTAGCCTTAAGTATTGTGTTCAGTTAGTAGTTATAGCTGAGTGCCGTAGTGTTTACTTGATATGATAAGTAGTACAATCCTATGATTCTCCTACCAATCAAGAAGCTTGCTACTCTCACCGGCACACCAAACGACGAATAAAGAAAAAGACCACGAGAATCAGTTGAGGAAACAAGCTTACAGTCTTCTAACGATTCTCGGCTAAGCACATACCCACTTTCTGTGCATTTGCGAACCCCTCGTTTGCAAATCATCATTACCTATACCTCTCATCAGTTGGAAATCGGAAGAATTTTGATTCTGTAAAGTTAGGGACGAATTTGAGCTGCAGCACGTCCTCTATGATCCATTTAGAAACCTTTCAACGGCAAACTCAGGCCTTCCGACTTGCAAAAGTTAACTTCCTCCTAAGCAAGCCCCTATTTTTCTTTCTACNCACAGTGGCAGTAATGCTAAAGAATAACATAAAAATGATAGTTTAGTTTTTCCAATTGAACTGAGTTCACTATATAGAAAACTTCGAACTTCAATGTGTGCAACGCACTCACTGCACCCCCCCAATTTACGCCCCTGAAGCAAATCATTAGTATATTGCGATTTTCTGTAATAAACTTGTTGTCTCCATTGCTTACTAGCATGGAGACTTAGTTTTAATTTTTTTTCTATTCCACGCTTTTTCTTCTTTTTTCCCGTTTTTCTTCAGACCGTTTTTCCAAATTCCCTATCTGTTTCTGTATAATCGTTTCTCCCATCTCTCTACATGGGAGCCAAACAAGTCCGGACATTTCGCCCACTTCTCCACTGCGGACGAGTCAAGTGCGTGTGTACAAGTTTTGTCGTACAGGACTCGCCCCACCATTTCGCCCTTTTTTTCGCTGCGTCCTAAACATTAACACAAATATGCAAGTGAATTCACAAAGTTACAAGGAGTTCATCACTTTTCTGCAGGTGACGGGTAAAATTAATCGAAATAAAAAACGGTGATTATATCGTGAATGAGTAAAACATAAGCTATTCGCAAGTTACTTTCATTTCGCCATGAAATGTAAGCTAAATTATCTACATAAATACATACTTTACGAGAAAACAACAAAGAAGTGCTACTGACAGATCCCCTTTGTGTCATTTCGTAGAATTGGCGCTGACCTAAATAATCAGCCAGGCGCATCGTGCAAATCTGCTTTACAAATTGCAGTTAGCCCCTTGTACTTGGAACTTGGGAGATTAGTTTAGCGTTCTCAAATTGTCATCCTCCACTGGTATATAAACGAGCTGACTTTAACGTAAGGGTCTCAGTCTCGCAGGCGACAGTCTGAGGTGCGGTTGCAAGGGTTCGCTCAGATTTAAGTCGAGTCGTTTGTTTGGTTTGTGTGCTTCGATTCGGCGCAAAGGTTATTCGTTCAAGGTTTTGGTCTCTGTTGTTCACTGATGTCATATGTCTTCCTTGCCGTTGTTTGTCGTTTGCCTCCTTGTTACAGGTTTACCCCGTATAGCTCGACTGCCCGACTGCAGGTTTTCATGGACAGCAAGCTGCAATCAACAAGTCGTGTTGATTGATTGTATGTGGGAGATCACGGTTTATTTGTAGCTAACGAACATGGTCACAAACTGATTGGCAAACGGTGGATTTGGAATGATTTACCGGCCTCTGATACACCGGGCAAAGTTTCTTTTTTTCCTGATCCATTTTGTGGGCATAGTAAACAATCCGTATATCTTTTCTGGAGTAAAATAAAAAGCCAAAAGAGAATAGTTAATTGCAGAATAAATCATCGGCATCTTCTTCAGAGTCGTCAGAAGATACGACAGCTACAGTCTGTAGTAGCTGTATCATATTGTAAAGGGAGAGAGAAAGGCACCGCGTTCTTCCTTCGCTTTGAATTTTCCGACTCCCCCCAGTTGCCAGACTGTCCCTTTTTAAAGCGCTGGCCTTTCACCTGACCTTTGACCGGTCGCGGTCCGGTGAGCAGGTTGGCCTTTCAGTGCAAGTCCCCACGTTCGGACTTGCGAAGAAACGACCTCCTTCACCAATGTTGCGATTAAGCGCAGTTAAAACAAAGACTTCTGACCAAAACTTTCTGATAAAAAGATATATGTATTTTCTCCCGGGTTTCTGTAGCGACTTCCTTCTTTGCTCTCTCTATCCCCACTGACTTCCCAACTCGCTGGTCAAGACACTTTTCTCTTTTGGGACTACGTAGTTACGACGACTAAAATGACTATGGATGAAAATGAAAGACTACGTGACTCTAGGGTAATTCCATGACCAAACGAGGTCCCCCCACCCTAAGTTTCGTCTGATTTTGGTGAAAATTTTTTACCTTATACTGTGCCCCACTAGATGGCCTTGTGTGAAGTTGCACACCTATGGGGAGTTGCATGTGCGAGATATGTGGCTTTAAAGTTTGAGCATTTTTCAAGCGCGCTCCATCTTTGGTAATTTTTATTAAATTGGCAACACATCCTATAATCATGAAAGGTACTACACTTACGTAGTTTTACACGTAGATTCTAAATATAATTTTACAAAAAATCTACCTCGCATATTAAGGGCCAAAATGAGCCCCGAAAGTCCACATATGTGTTTTTCGGTCACATAGTTTGCTTCGAAAAATTTGAAAAAATTTGGAGCAATAGTATCTTGTGTGCCAAACAATGTGGCAACATTAAATTTTTGGCACATCATAAACTTTGTATGATAATTAAAATTACCGTATGAAGCCCAAGAGATGGCGCTACTTATGCATGAGATATTGTACGCGCCACTGGAATTACACTTCTACACCACAGAATGGGGAATTGCGTGGTGGTTAAGCTATTATTTTCCTTTTCGATTGGTGGCCCTGAAAAGGGCCTTTGGGTCATGATCGGTTAAGAAGACACAGGAGAGTGCGTTGCATTTTTTTTCCAGTAAGCTGTGGTAGGTTTAGCGTCGTCAGCCAGGGAGTTCTGGCGGATTCCGTCATGTATTCGGCCAGACTTGAGGTAACCTAACGTTGCACAAAGTGTAAGCGTTAAAGAATGTGGTATTCAATAATGTGCGTTCCACGACGTAATATTAAAACGAATAAAATATTGCTTGTATAATAATGGTTTATAATCTAATAACAATACATTGTGTTACATTTAGTTGTAAATGTACCGTTTTTCATAAAACAACAATAGTTTGATAGAATGAATAGAATAATGAATGAATAGAATGAATTGATATCTTATAACGTAGCAATAACTAATATATCAATCCTTGGGTTTCACTATCCGCATGGGCCCTTTCTCAGATCTTGCAACGCAGCTGTGTTCTTAGGAGAGCCATTGAAAACAATGGGAACATTGAACGGAGGCAAAGCAGTATTTATTTTATTTGTCAACACATCACCACTCACAGCATTTTAAAGCTCCTAAAAGTGTTTCAAAGTATCTTTCTTAAGTTTTTACCGAATTTCAACTATTAGCAAGGCATATTGCTAAAGATTTTCCGTCCAAAACCCGCTCCCCCCATGCAAAACACTGCAGTGAAAGTGCCGAATCCTAAGAACATGGCGGCGTTTCGCAAGGGAAAGCGCACGTTGCCAGGTCTGGAAAAGGGCACATGCAGACAGTGAAACCCAAGGATATATCATGAAAATATTGCAACTATACAGCACTGTGCATACTGTATGTTCTCGGTCAAATCTGAAAGAACATAAGTGAGGATCACCCTAATCGAAATGTTATCAGGTGAAAAAACGTAAGATTATTTTGCGACAGTTAAGAAGGTACTAACTTTACGTGTTACGCTTCCGTCGTTTTGATGCTTCCTTGCATTTCTCGGAGCAGTACCAAGACCCTTTCGGTACTTTGCGGATACCCACACACGAAAGATGATACCACTCGGTAGTACACTAAATGTCACAAAATCATACTTATACAGTCGAATTTGCTGTAATGTTAATACATACGTTCCGATTGTCGCAAGCAATCATGTCACCCCCCCCCCCCCTTCTCAGTTCTGCAGACACAGTAAGGATAGGGCTCTGCAGTTGCGGTTGGTTGCGACGATGCTTCTCTACAGCATCAGAGATAATTACTAAATGAGTCATACATGCTATTGTCCAATGGATATTCTTACGGTATGTCAGGCGTTGGCGCGAAATGTTCCTCCTGCGCTCGCCACCCGCGAAAGAAATGGAACATCCTGCTCACATCCTGCTTACATCCGGCTCCGAGAAGCGGTACTTCCTAACGGAAGATGACGTCCCGTGCGGAGGAGCAACGGTCTCAAGGACATCAACGGGGTCGACCCAGAGAACGTCCTCTTTCTCCGGCCACCAGAAGACGGTGTTGGCTGTAAAGGCAACATCTGGGGTCATAAAGCGGATCCGCAAATCCTGAAGACACTCAGATACGTCTGTGACCAGGCCTAGCCAGAGCTTGCTTTCGTACACACAGGCAACGTAGGATCCTAGACGTGTACAAATGTCACCGCCTGAGCTTTTATGGTTTGCCACGAAATAAAGTTTGTACCTGGCTGTGGTAACGAACACGGGGGCTCCTCAGGGGCAGCTAAAGAAGACCCTCGTCCCTCGTCATGTCCCACGACAGCCTTAACGCGCACTTTGCGCACCTTCTGAGAACCAGAAAGGTGAGCTACATGCATAAAGTGCTCGTCGATGGGAACAAAACAATGGTACTTTTGGGTCCCTTTAACTTTGCGCGTGAGAGTCTCAATGACTTAAATTCATTTTGACCTCCTCGATCCGCGCCCCAGGGACCAAGAAAAACTTGATCGTTTTGAACGTGTCCACGCAGAACGTATACATTGCCTCTGCCGTCAAGATCTGGTCACGAACTGGCCTGTGCAGACTCGCCTTCGCTGTAGCCCTTTTGACACTCCCCCCTATGCCGTCGCACGGTCCCTTCCCGTGCGATGTAGCAAAGAAATGCCATGACACCTCAATGCCGTAGAGGGACTTAAACCGGCAGATGTTGGCGAAGTTAAATCTAGAAAGTGAGAAGCAATGTACATGTACGTTTGGTAGGAAATATAAAGGACCCAATGACAAGATACCATGTACATTATTACTGAAAATATATCACCATGGTATATTTTCTATTTATAGTGTGGTACCTGTTCTTGTACTGTGCGGCGCAGCCGTCGGTGATGAAATGCACCACACGCACTCCAGGGAATCGGGACAGTAGGTCGCCAAACAGCTCTTTGACGAACGCGTATACGGTGGCGGCAGAATGTTCCGTACACTCGCTAATGGCGCAATAGCTCCAGTGCGATACGTCCTGTGGCCCTTTGTAGTAAACCACAAAGGGGTGGACGGTGGCCTGGCTGTGGTTCCAGTGTGCCCCTTAATTAGAAAATTGTTATAACCATTCTTAAAGTTATTGTAAACGTGAAGCGTGTACAGTCCAGCCCTAAAGGGTATCAAATGGTGGATTACTGTGAAAATCTTAAAATTGTTTTGTATAATCTCATGTTTCATGTTCATTAGATAATTTTATTAGTTAGATTATTACTTAGCTTTATACAGCACATGATATTATTAGGTGTAATATACCTTGAATTTCGTCCTGGATCACAAACGAATAATTCTCTGCAAAGTCCCACTGGATGAGGACGGTTGCTTCATCAAGTTGCTCTTTGAGGCTTTTGATGAAGGCTGCCTGTGCCTTTGCGGTGTAGTGGTGCCTACAAAAGACGTGTTATAAAACCGGTTTGGTCACTTTACTAGAGTATAAATTGTATTTTACCGGGTCAGTTGGTGAATAACGTCAGCAAATGATTCTACGAAATCCTCCACCTCCTGACTTACGTCGAGTAGGTGGGTGCTCCCGGTGCTGACCCATTTCTTGTAATGGACGTGATCTGTAACATTAAAAATATTACATTCTCGGACGCAATCTTTATTTCAAATCTCTAGTTTAGCATTATATTTATCCATTGAAAAAGATACAATGACAACCGCATACCTCGGAACGAAAGCATTTCCCTTAGCAGTTCGTTGCTCGTGATTTCTGTTTTCCCAGGACACTCCGCACACAGTCGCATCATGCAGGATTCGGCCATCATGTCGCAGACGGTAGCAGACATTGCTCCCTGCGTTGTTTTCCACGGTCCGTCCTTCCGCAGGTCCTCCACCATCAGCTTTGCGTTTTGATGGTACGTGCACACGCAAACCGTGTGTGTTCCCTTTGGTCCCGGAAGCAAGCACCACCTCGGTCGGAGGCTGGCGAAAGCAGAAAAGCCAATGGCCGGTGTGCTCGGGTTCTCTTTGAACTTCCGATAGAGTTCCCGGAGATTTGAGAGGATCAGCCGGTTCTGCTTCCTCTCCTTCTCGCCCGTCATCGGATCCCGAATCGTCTTGTACTCTTTGACGCCAGCAGTGGCCCTGCTATGTTCGTCACTCTTGTAGAAAGCGGTGATTCTGGCCTTGACGTCAGGAGACAATCGTTTTCCTTTGCTGGGGGTTTCTGTTGCAAGAAAATGTATTAACAATTCTTAAACTTTCGTCGACGTTGATATCTGATACCTCGCACTCCAAGAACTCCGTGCGAATCTCGTAGCGAACGGCTGGTTCGTACGAGATACTCCGAGGCGTTGTTGTCCCTGGCAGTTTTTCTCCAACCGTACGGGGACAGTGTAAGAAGCTGGAGTTTCTTAGTGAACGTAGCTTGGAGATCCTGGAAGCTCTTGACGATTTTGCCGTACATTTCTTGAAGTTTCCCCTGTTCCCGGCGTTGTTGCGAGTCTTCAAGCCTGACTCCTAAGGCAACTTCCAGTTTGGTCTTGACCGCAGCAGAGATTTCCTCCAATTTGCGGTAGGCTTCAGTCGCAAGTCGTTCCCGGTTCAGATTGCCTGCATCACATTAGCGTAAAGTAAGTAGGTTAATTTAAATGTTATTTATTACCACGTATTAATCGTAGGTTAGATGTAATGTACTGTAACCTTACATACCTCTTGACAAAGGATTCAGCGACAGAATTCCAAGAATTGTGTTCAAGTCAATGAGAGCCGCTTCTGACGCAAAGTTCGGGTCCTCGTTCATATCTGCATCTGATTCCTCTTCGGCGCTACCGTCGATATCTGCACATCGTGAAGGACTACGCATGACGACATCGAGGCACTCTTCCGCCGAAACTACCTGGTTCAGAGCATCGGATATCGATACCCTGCAGCGACCACAAATCTTTTTCCCTGGAAAAAAATTACCAGTAAATAATTAACTCAGAAGTACTTCCGGTGTCGTGAATGTTCTATTTACCCGGAACGGCACTGGTAGCGACGGGCCTTAATCGACTGTAAAGCTCCGCAGTGATTTCTCGAAGCTCCGGCTTCTTTTTTCCCCTTCGAGACTTTTCGGCGGCATGGTAGCTGAACGGATCGCAGCATGTCCTGTGGTTGAGTCCGTACATTGTCCAGAATCGATTGGCGCGCTTTGAGCACATGCTGCTACCTCGTGGAATTCCAACTTCAGCTCGCAGCGACAGAACTTTTCTATCCTTTTCCGGAATTGGAATGACTTCCGGCCCGCAAGGACCAAACTTTTGTTCGAAAACACACTTGGACATTCTCGCCAATGAACAGCTATGACTGTGACTATATGACTACGAGACTATGACTACGTGTGTTGTTCAGGAGGAATGAAGAACTATAACAAGCTTTCATTCAATAACTCAATGCATCACCCTTGCTGAAAACTTGAAGCTTCCTTAGTTTTCATTTCACAAAACCAAATCCTCTATTTCGTTTTCCACAAACAAGTTTTTTTTCTAAACCCGTGCGAGATTTCTTTCTGAAGGATGAGCAGGGGATCCCGGTATATAAAATGAAGCACATGTGGGCCGAATGATTCCATTGTGTCAAAGCATCTCACGAGCGAAGCAACGTCATTTAAGGTAAGAATAAAGTTCAAAGTGTTATCAATATGTGACAATCTCATTATAGACAGTTTTATTACACATTGTGTCATGTATATATGTCTGCATGTACAGATGATCTTCTCTGGATTGAAAATCTGTATTTCTGAATGGACCATGAAGGATCTCGTCGAGATGCTTCAGTTCGACGAATTGCTGAGGTCCAACGGGGCGGACGTTTGGAGGAGCCCATCACGTAAGGACCAACAACATAATTATTAATACATTTTATACGTTTATTGGCTTTCAATAGCATGCGGAAGTTGCCTCAACTTCTGCTGGTGGACCTGCAAAGTTCGCTGACAGAAATAACGTCTGTCTTAATTCATCGAACCATACAAGATGGCAACTCCAATATAACCGATACTGACACAATCTAGCTTCATACATTTGAGAAAAGTCGATTATCTACCTGTATCTCTTACAAAGCTTGTAGTTCATGAAGTGAAGTATCTATTTTGAGTTGCTAATCTAATCTTCAGGATTTAAACGTTATAATGGGGCGCACGTAATTTTACATTGAATGATATAGCAATCGTCAAGACTAGGTAATTCCTTACCCTTTGCGGACTCTTTCACGTCTGGTAGTTCATGTCTGGCAGACTGGGCAACGGAGTCAGTCACCCATTTTGGAGTCACCAACGGAAGTCCCTGGACCTGGTGGTAGATTTTTGGTAGCGTGGTTGCTTTATCAGCCACAACTAGCTTGACGCCTCTATGTAATACTGAATACAATATACGGTTTAATCATTCTTGTTTGTTACAATGCAACAATCACATAAAGGCTGTCACGGTATGGTTACCGGACAAAGTTCTACTTGTGAGTTCGATTTACTAATTTGCTCAGAAAAGGTTTGGTTCACGATTGCTGGGTGCTTAAACAATGTATTACATTGAGATTACGAATGAACGATGGAGACACTAAGTCACTTGAGGGATAAGTACTGGTACAAGCAAGTCTGAAACACTGATTCTAAAAGGCTGAGATACGACGGAAATTCAAGGGGTCTGTTACAAGTCTGAGGTTCTACTGCTACTGCTGTTCTACGATTCTACGGATTATATAGTCTTGCCCACGCTGCCTACCACGTGGTCCACATCCGGTTAGGGAAGGGACTGTTGGGCTCTGGTCAGTGGGGCGAAGGCGCAATAAAGTGCTACGAAGGGCTACGGTTTATGGGGGGATTCTAGCGTGGGAAAGAGGCCAGAGGTGACCGTGGCAAGGCTATAGCACGCACAAAAATACATCACTTGTCATAAAACGCGCATACGCTACATACGCGTTGTTCACGCAATGTGTTGTCTTGGTGTAACGCTGTAAAAACACTGAAGTTCTTAGCGTGTCGCTGTTGTCCGGCCTTCTCCCGCAGTGAGTGAAATGCGCTTTGTGCGTCCTCCAATTTGTACAAAGACGCGCATCTAGTGCACAAGTAAGAGAAAATTTACAAAAATAGAAACCCGCCCAATACTTGGGCAGTATACAGACCGTATATACTTGATGCCTCTGACTTTTCCTTTAAATCAATAAAACACGCTCGGATCTGATTTATGATGTTTTTTTTTAAATCATCACATAGTGTAACTGTTAATCACTGAATATTTATCAATCGAGTGAACGGCCTATAGGCCCAGCCCCCGAAGACCGAGTCTTTAACCTCAACGAGTTGAGTCTCCGAATCCTCGTCGATCCATTCAGTTTCCATTCAGCGTTGGGATTAAAACGTTGTAAAAACTTGGATGCCCATTTACTATAAACCTCTTGTTCAATCTTACTCGGTTTTGCATATTGCACCTTGTTGGTCTCAATCAGATATGTTTCACACACTGTTTTGCGATAAAGTTTGCATGAAATATTGAAAAGGCGATGCGCGTGTAGTGGATAGCTTACAGCGCATGATATTGGTTAGAAAGTATTTATCCTTGGTCTTGGGGTTAGGAACGAATATCAAAACTTTGTCCTCAATGGGCGGGCTGCACTGTGACCCGTCATCCCCGTCGGTCTACTTGCTTTTCGCCGAACCCTGTTTGGGCGGACACTGTCCTGAGGCCGAAGAGGGCGTGGTTTGCGCGCTTGTTTTTGGCCGAAAGGGGAGGTAGTACTTTTACTGCGCCGGTGCTGCCACAGCGGCATCAGACTGAACTGAATTTTTGTTATATGAGTTTCTTTTCTCCGAAATGTAGCCCTTAATGACAGAAATGCAACGCTTTTTTCAGATTCAAAATATATATTGGAAATTAGCTGAGGTACGATTAAAAATAAGTTTCAGCGCAGACTAGACGTTAAAACGCATTTTTGAAAAATCTATAGCAAGCCGATGTTTCGTTTTATACAAGCCGGCAAATTAATAAAGTTCCAAGGGTTGATTTTTTTATTATTTTGTCAAAGCTTTTGACGGGAAGTAAAATATAACGTAGGAATATAGAGTTCGTTTGAAGAACACGTTTTTAAAGACGCTTACGACAGCCAAATAATAAACAATACAGGAAGTGAAATAGACAATTTGAAATGTTCTGTTCCATGTGGAGCAATGCCTTTTTTGTGAGAGGGAAAAGGGGAAAGCTTTGAAAGATGCTTAATACGCATAAGAGAACATTAAAAGTAGAAACGCAAAAAAAAACTATTCACTCATGAGAAGAAAACGAATACAAGACAATGAATTAACAAAGAGGGCTCCTACAAATGGCTTACACATTTTGTGAAATGGAACACTTGGACAGCTAACAGGATATAAGGAAACGGCAAGACTAGCGTAGCTGCTGTCCAGCTACTAACGTGTCAATTCCCAGCCTGGCATAAGGTTCTGCGTCTTCAAGAGAGATCGAAAAGTATTTTGAGATCCCATAAGTGATACTCTGAAAAGAAACAGAACGTTTATGTTGTATTTCGGGAACAATATAAATAAAAATGTATTACCTCAGGCAGTAGAAGTTCAAGCACGAACACGTTAACGTTCTGTCCGTTTAATGTCCGTACTCTCGTATAATTCGAGTCAAGCAAATCCGCGAGCTCGTGATACAGCTGTACAATAAAAACGAAACATGTATTGCTGGTGAAGTAGGTAAACTTGATCAAGGTGTAAATTGTGTACTGTTTTTACTATGTACAGCTAAAAACAATTATTTTAGTCCCTTATTAGTATCAGTAAGTGATTTGAATATTCGACCATTGGAACTCTTTCTGCTACATTTTAAACAAATATACACACTGGTACTGATTATTTCAAAGTATTAGGGGAATGTTGGTATCATAGCGGTTTTAGATTACTTACTGAGACGGGGAACGTCCCTACAGTGGCTTCTAGCATGAGTTTGAAGTGACCTCCTTTCTGAAGTTCAAGCCACTTCGGGTGACTATCTGAAAAGGTTTTCCGCAGATGTTGGAGGCATTCCTCCGTTTTAGCATATCTCATCACCTCAGCACACGCTGCCGCAATTGCAGCGTTTCTAGCTAGGTCGTCAATTTCATTAGGGTCGTCAAGTGATAGGAGAGAACCCATACTTAGACTGTCACATGAGAAATGGAAAGATTGATTTTGCAATTGCAGAGTGGAACCAATAGGGTCTGTGGAGGAAATGCAACGATAATAGAGCTTGCAAACCGACAAGTGAGAACCACGTGTAATTAATACCTCTCAATTTGCTGCACTCTGCTTCAGGGCCGAAATCCTCTGGAACACCTTCTGCCTATGGTCCAAAAAGAATGGATTACTAGCCAGTAAGGACACATTTTCTGCACATTTACCAACTGGAAAAATAATCTATTCTGCCAAGTGACAAAATGTTTTACTAGCATTAACATGAACCTATACAAAAAGGTCGAACATCTGCTTAGCAATTACTTCTAGTTGTTCCTACTATTTACGCTTACTTCTGTTGTGGTACAGTGACTAAAAAAAACGCTGCCTCTTGTTGGTACTTGTTGACCCGTCTGAAAAAGCCGCCAGTAGCTCCCTCTTCCGGTTTTCAGGATTTTTCTGTAATTTATAAATGCTATAATAACAGGTTCTCTTTTGAGTTGTCAGTGACTGAATAACAGCAATACAGCCCAGGCCAAATTGTCACAATATATTACACACAGAAATTACAATAGATTGTGACAGTTATTGTCACTTTATTATGGCATATTGCAGAAAATGTGCAATTCATTACAACTTATCGAGATGTTTTCGATATTGTCAAATAAAGTTTCACCTCTGAAATCTCAATACCTTCCACATTCTTGATTAATGAATTAAAAATGTGTTTCTTACCTTGTTTAATAGCGGTTCATTTTCGAGCAATTCTTTACATCCAGTGCTATTTGTCGTGGGCGTCTTTGTTCCGATCGTATTTTCGTTCTTTCCAGCCAGCTGATGTTTACGACGCAAGCGCCGTTTTGCAGACGTCGTCAGCCTCTGGCCCGCGCTCTGTAACATAGTATTAGTATAAAATTAATGTGGCATAATCACTCAGTCATAATGAGTCAATTGTAACACATGCTACACTATATGAATGTAATGTAGGTATGAATGCAAAACAAAACTGATTTAAAGCAATGAACATGTCGATACCCTCACACTCCCGACCCTAACAAAAGCGTTTTCCTACCTTGTCCAGAAGCGTCCCATTTTGTGAAGATTCTTCACACCCCGTTCCGGTGGTCGTGGACGTCGAGGTCTCGCTTGCCGTTTCTTTCATTGCAGCCAGTTGACGTTTTCGGCGTAAGCGTCGTTTTGCAGATGTTGACATCCTTTGGCTTTACGCGCCGGCTGGAAAAGCTCTTCAGGAACAAAACAAGGATTTGCGTCATCTTGACTCTGCGACGCATCCTCCTGTCCCAGGTCGGCGAAGTCTTGCTCGAAGTTCCGTCCAACTGCCTGCTGGTATGTCGCATCCTCCGGTTCCAGGTCGCCGGAGTCTTGCTCGAAGTTCCGCCGAACTGCCAGTGAGATAAAGCATCATTATGTACTTTATCTTGAAGGACCTCACGCCACTGCCGTCTTAGTAATCGTGCCTAAATTGGAGGGAGACATTTGACACTTTTGTTCCACTTGCTACAAATTGTGTACTGGATATTTCTTACTGATACATGCTGCTCTGAAGTTGAAATCATGGTAGGAGGAGGCTGTCCACTGGAAGAAACGTCTTGTTCCAACAATCCGGGAAGTGGAATAGAGGTACCTGTTGCCTGCAAGAAAATTGTTGCGATATACTTTTGCATTGTCAAAAAACTTCAAACTAACCGTCTGGATCAAATGTATGTTACTGTTCATCACGAATATCTAACTGTGCAAGAGACTGTTACGAGACTGCACATAAAATATACCTTTCCTAAAGATTTCTTATCGTGCCGTTTTGAAGTTTTCCTGATCTTATTCCTTCGTGGTGCAAGTCTGGTTCCTCTTGTAGTTGTTCTCCTGACACTCCTCTTTTTCAGCAGCCTTTGATGAAGAGTTCGTCCCAACTGAAACCTTAATTGCCGTACAGCTTCCTCTGGTGCAGGACAGACAAGGTCTGTGTCCTCGAGTTCGGCGTCCTCCCATTCACTGTCGTCAGTAACCTCGTTTGTTGAAAGTGGCTGCTCTTCCAAATAGCGTGCAACTTCATTGCTTACCTCCTCTTCAGACATTGATTTCCACGTTATGCTTGGCTAGAATTTAGTAAGGAAACTTTTAGTAGACGGAACACGTGAAACAACATACGTACATACAACACACATACACATATGGCCGCACATACACGTACAAACAACAAACATACATACGGCCCCTGCCGTATGGGCAGGGGTGTTGCGCACTGGCTGGGTGCGGGTTGAGAATGGGGAAGCTGTGGTAAAATTCATAGTATTCTTAACCACAATTCCCAAAACTCACATGGCCCAATCACAGAAGTTTCGTACAGATACAGGAGGCCTTTCCAAAAAGCATGAAAGTTGGCAACGGCCATCTCCAGGGACCGGCACAACCGAGAATCCTATCGATTCAAAATAGTCCATCGCTTTATCATAACCGAACTAGCAACTACATGAATGAAAGCTACCTGGAAGACAGTCTGTAAAGCAAGACGTCGTGCGAAACAGCTGCTGACACCAGTCTTCTAATGTTTCCCTCTTCAACTCAAACATGGTCCGTTGCGAAGAACAGCTGTCAACCTGTGGTTACACAGCACGTTGTTTCCCTGCTCCAACTGAAACGTGGACTACCAGGAAAACAGCTCGGGCGATATCGTGCCTACGATAATATAACAAGGAAAGAGCGTCACAAGAAAGAAGAACTGGAAAGATAAGAAACACTTAAGAACCAACAATCAAGCAGTGTTCCAATCCACACAATTGAAAAGCACCACCCACGAGAAGCAGCCAACAAGCGTTTTTCTCCTATCCCTACTTAACTATGGCCGTCACAAAGACCAGCCGCAGCCCTGGCACGTTGCTTTCCCGCTCCGACTGGAACGTGTTCCATCTCGAACTGCTGCTGACACCCTGTGGGTATAACAAAAATAGTAGGAATAAAGATATAGTAACAACAACAAAAGTGGTACAAATAAAGACGTAGTAACGATAGCAATACGTTCCCGAGCTCCTAGTCAAACGTGGTGCTCTTTGGGCGCTACGGAACGTGCTCAGTTTCGAACTGCTGCTGACACCCTGTGCATAAGGCGAAAATAGCACGGATAAAGATATAGTAACGATAACAGTACCTTTCCGTACTCCTAGTCAAATGTGGTGCTCTTCGCCCGCTCCTACTGCGTCGCTCGAGCAAAACATACAGCGGGCTGCATCACAACGACCAGCCGCAGACAAGGCACACTGCTTGCGCGCTCCCACCAGAATATGCTCGGTCTCGAATTTCTGCTGACGCCCTCTGCGTATAAGAAAAATAGTACGAGTAAAGATATAATAACAATAGCAATACTACAACTTACTAAACGAAACACAATACCGGCGCGTTCTTTCCCCGCTACAACTACACAGTGGCCTGAGCACACTGTTTCCGAGGTTCTAGTCAAATGTGCTGCGTTCCTTCCCCGCTCCTAATGCGCGACCCAACAAGGACCTTTCCCAGCTTCTCATCCAATGTGGATCTGGCACTCATGCAACAGGAAAAGATCCAACATCAGTACAACAACCTTTACGCACAATACATACCGACCACGACGTTTCAAAAGCAAACAATATAGCAAAAGAGCAAGAAGAAGCAGAATAAAGAATAATTAATAATAATAATGCTGGGCTGGCACAGAAAACACTGCCAAACCGGCCAAACGTTGATACTGCTGATGAATGATGAATAACTACGCTTGCAAACGTTGACCATACGCTTGGAAATGAAGCGTCCAGACCAGGCACATTCTTCGCATTCTTCAAATTACTTGCATTCCTAAGGTAAAACAATTTCGAGCAAAAGCCGTGGTAAACTCCAAAAAAGCGCACTAGCGCCACCTATTGGTGGCCAGTGCGGAACAAAAAATTAAGGAAACAATTTTTTTAGTGAGCTCAACGTCTTGATTAGGCATCTGAGTATTTTGCTCGCCATTGGTAGTACATTAAGTTCGAGTCCTGGAGCATTCAACTCAATTAGAAATCCTTTATCTGCCATTATAGCTTCCCATTCTTTGACGAATTCGTGGTCTAAGAGTTTTTTTTTCAGATGTTCCAGAAAACCGCTTTGCTTCACAATTTCCTGATCTGATATGTACCCTGAGAAGGCAGAAGACGCACATATTAATGCACCCGCAGGATCACATGCGACAAGACACTAAAGGGTTGTAGTAAACTTGTAGTGAGTAAAACTGGCTCTGGCGAAGAAGTGAACTCGGTCTCTCGATACGCAACTCGGTTGCGTCAAGACGAGCTAACGTCCTAGGAAAATCTCTTGAAATCCTTCGTTGCCTGTGCGATTCCAGATGGGGATTACGGAGAGACGGATTGCCATGTAATTAATCCACTTGTGAAACCAAAAATTGACTTGACGATTTAACAATCCAAAGCAAAAGCGAGGATCTCATTCTCGATGCCGGTCCGTAGCTTGCAGAAAACCAAAAGAAACTGCTGACGTTTTGGCATACTTCGAGAAATAGCACGCTTTTCGGTGTACTCGAAAAATTCCTTCATCAGAAACAAAAAATCTGTGTAGTTCAGAAAACATTTCCATGCTAAAGCCCGTAAGAATCTTCCATATTTTCTCTGTTTCCAAGTTTGTGGTAGACCAATAGCTTCTCTTTGCTACTTTCGTTTCCAAGGCAGTGACGTTCTCTTTCAGGTGATTTGCCATTTTTGGTAAAGGGATACGTTCGCCGTAGTCTCAAACTTCTTTTGGCGTAGTTTTTGCACCTCCTCCGTTAATTGTGCAATCTTTAGTTGAGCACTAGTACACGAGTTTCGAAGGGAACCCTTTCCTCTGCCAGCCTCCCTTTTCCGTCCTGACCAGCTCCAAATCTGCTTTAAGACGGTCTACTGCTACCTTGTCTTCTCGTAGTTTGTGGCATTCTAAAACAAGGTTCTCAAGACGCAAGTTGAGGGCAGTGATGTAGCAGCGAGCAGCATTTAGTTCGTCCTTTAGATGACCTTCTGTGCTTCGCAAGTCATCGTTGTGTCCCATCGCTGAAGTGATTTTTTGCTGTAGTACCTTGTTGGTGACATCAAGCTGCGACTCCATGTTAACAGTAAACATAAAAAAGTTACACGAAGGAATTATTAATGTATTATTAATTGCTATTTACGCGAGACTTTTTTGCCGGATGCATCAAAGCAACAGGTTGCTACGGAAAGCGGTACCAGTGCTTGTCCCACATCATCTTCTTGCGCTGCAGATATATTCTTCCCTAAAACATGCCCTGTACCTGTTGTGTTGGGACCTGTATGCTCACGCAGCTTCCCTAGCAGGTCCATATAAGCTGGGAAGACGATACTGAGGGAATCTCCGTCTTTCTGGTTACCTCAGTAAGCATCTTTTAAGGGTTGCAGAAGCAGCAAAATTCTTACATTTTTATCTGTAGCCGTTAAACTGCCATGCTTTGGCGTTCTCGATGAAAATGAGGATCTGGCACGAGAGCTCCGAAGGCATCTGCACGTAGATTCGCAGATTTTCTTCTAAGCGATTTGTAAAAACTTCAGGTTTCGGACACGATACCGCCTATCCCTAAGGCCCAATAAAACAAAATTGCAAGTTTAAAACACGTTCTTGTTTTCACAATGAATCGAAAAAATTGCTTTGTATCTCAACATGACCCAGAAGTTTTTGCACGCTCTGTTGCTTCAAAACCCGTTAAGGTAAATTTTAGCAATATCCTTATTGTGAACGTGCATCAAGTGCGTCAACCGAGCTTGTCTCATCACAATCCGCAATGCTGTCTTTGTACTCAATCAAGTATCGTATTATATTAATTTCTTATATTAATATAATTGTATATAATTAATATATTAATATAGTATTATAATATATTCAAATATATTTCTTTGTTGAAAAACGTCAGATTTGGGATACGACATTCTTCGGTCCTACTTTTGAATATACTTAACCACAGTTCCTCGAGGTCAAATAAAGCTGCTGGTCGTCCACACCACGCTAACATCAATCGTTCATTACTTGTAACATTTTGAATCCCCGTCTGCCGTTTTGAGAACAAAGTGTTGTACAGCGATACGGATTGCTGGTTGGTAGAAGCACCATGCTTGTTGTCATAAGGCAACTCCGATCTTTAGGAACGCTCAACGCGCGAAGGAGCTTGTCCAGATCGTCCCACTGTGATTGCGAAAGAATTACTGAAGACCCACCATGTTCAACAGCGTTTCATTTGTTCTTCACACCCCGTGCTATTTGTTGAGGGCGTAGAGGTTCCATCTGTATAGTTTCTTCCGTTCCAGCCAGCTGACGTTTGCAACGCAAGCGCCGTTTTGCTGATGCTGACAGCCTTTGGCCCACGGTCTGTGACCAAATGCCAAATGTAACGTTAAGTAGCCATAGTGGAACCAACATCCTTGCCCAGACGCCTCAGAGAAAATCTCTGCAAAAGCAGTGCGCATGGGAGCTTGGAAATACGAAAAGAAGCTATTCCAAGTTTTTTTTTAGATAGAGTCGAAACCTCAATGTGCGCCTCTTCTGTCTTCCGGGTCTTTAAATCGGACGCAAAAACATAGCCCTGTAATTGTCAATAACTTGAGTGAAAAATCACACAAAAGGCGGAAATCATATTTTACCGTATAATTGTCGTTGAAGTATGCCGTGAAGAGCTGTTTGTATTGTCTGGGGACGACATTATACATTGCAAATCACAGCGTGTCTCTGTCGGATTGATGTCCGAAAACTGTGATTCGTTCATCCGCGGTGACCGATGAGAAGAGTATCGCTCAATTTTAGAAAGGAAATATATTTCACATTGAAACTTACTGCTTGTAGTACTTCCCACTTGCAATGAGTTTGTGAAAAAATGAAGAATAACTTATCCATAACATGTTATTCAGAAGTGAAATAATTGTAAAAATTCGTGCGTATTTGTTATTAAACTTACAGCGTCGCTTAAAAAATAGATAATATATTTACAGGAATGAAGGGTTTTGTGGCAGTAGGTTAGCAGCCTCGAGCAGCCTCGGCTCTTTTTGAACAGACTGGAATTCTAGAATTGCTCCTGGACTCCTGCAGTTCTCTGCGAAGCTTTGCGCAACAACCGGAATCGGGTACTTTAAACACAAAGCTTTATAGATTTGGATATTCCATGAGAATGGCGTTAGAACACTGCCCCGCGGACATCCAAACTTCACTTTCTTTGCTTGAACCACAAGTTGGTTCTTCTGCCTTGCAGAAGTTCGGGGTGTGTCCATATCGTTGGCACTTGTAACACCTTCTGACTTCTGTGTTTAAATCGACTTCAAGAGCTTGATAAGATGTTTGTCCACGCAAGGTGAATGCGGCCTTTCTGTCATAGTTCCGCTTTTGTCATGTCATCAGTGACGTTCAGTTTTACTAGTCCCGTGTTGTTTCCCTGTGTTGTAAAAACCTTGTGTATAATCAAAAGCGTATTTTCCCTCGTACAATCAGGTTCCGAGACTCAATTTCACTTCTCAGGCTTGGCAAATCACTTTCGTCCACTCATTTAATCAGAACAGGGAACAGCTGTTGGGGTCTTCCAAACAGATCTTTGATGGGCATCGTCGTTTTCCTCAAGTAGGCAAAGTGCCCTTTTCTTCTTTTCTTTTTCTTCCTCGTTGAAAGTCAGCACAAGTTGACTTTTCTGCCTCTAGTTTATTACTTCGTTGTTAAGGCTGTTGACCTCGTTTAACAAATATCCTTTACATACTACATTGCCTTTGGTTGCCTGTTCATTTCGTCAATGTCGTCCAATTCTATGTCCTTCAATCTGAACAGCTTTGCTCTTTCCATTGCGATTGGCTCCACTCGGGGTTCTGTACGTATATTTGGGAGCAATATTTGTTTTTTGGACCCGTTCTTTTAGACCGGGTCAATCTCCTTCTTAGTTTCAAAATATCATTGGCTGTCGCCGAATCTAGAATCTTGCCCCAATATTTCTGCTTCTCGCGCTCCTGATTACTTTGTTGTAACAATTCCTTTCCTGAGTCCACATTATCTTAGCCGCTGCAGACTCTGCATTGGATGCATTCTTACACAATGCTTTCACTTCTTTCCTTAACTGGAAGAGTTCCGTTGTCCACCGTGGTCTGGGAGAACTGACAAATCCATTTCTTTAAGACGGAACAATCGAGTAAATTTTGCAGAGAAGTGGTGAACTTTCGACTGACCTGTCAAGCTCTTCTCTTGAACTAACCTTTTCTGGTATATTAACATTGTTGTTTGGAAACTCTATAACTGGTTGGCCTTGTAATCTGACTTAATAAATTGGTGAGTGATTGAGGGCCCCTCAGATCTCCTTGAGGTCTGTTGGGAACCTTAAAATCTACCACGAGGCGAGAAGAGTGTTGCGAACTAAAAACTAAGTCACTAATGGAAGAATGCCCTCTGTTCTGAATTGCTCGAGAGTATAGTAGCCACATTTGGGTTTCTGTAACTTGTAGCTAACAGCAGTGTGGACAAAGGACTGGCAGCTGAAACATCTGACAAGCTGCAGTTCCTTCAGTTCTTCCACCGGGACCCTACGGCAGTATGCATAATTGAAACCTTGTTGATTTAATTTGTCTGACTCTTGCAGAGATTCCAAGTTAAACAGTCAGCAAGTCGTGTTCCTGTTTCTTCGGTGGGTTTAGCCACTTTTGTTCCCTCTGCTTTGAAGAGGATCTCCAGCTGTTTCCAACAGCGTTCTACCAGTTTCACTGGGAAATGGCAAGGAGTAAAAACATGCGAATAATTTTTCCTAAATTGGCAAAACGAGACTAATTGTTAAGGTCTTTTGACGAGAGATATATTATGAGACATTTACGAGGAAAAATTTGCTCATCACAAAGATTACTTGGCGCATATTACTGCAGATATATTTATTATTCCAATTAAGGGCGTGCAGGCTTGCGCCCATGTGCCCTTCCTTAGAGTTTTACGTTCTTTATAGTCATTCCGTTGAAAAGCATCGTAACTGGAGGAAAAAAAAGACGAATCAAAATGAAACAACTCGGCTTACCGGTTTATGGTAAAACTGTGCTTAAAAAGTTAAGCCGTGCTCTTAAAAAATTGCGGGTTGCAGAACAGTGTTTTTTCGTTAAAACTAACATTGAGACTTCTTACTTGTCTTAAAAGTAATGCCCTTTCTCTATTGAGAAGCCTGCAGCTAAATAAAATGTGACCAGCGGTATGGTACGCACTCCCGCAACTGCATAGTTTGTCCACTGTATTGTTAAATTGATTTAAATAAGATTCTGTTGGTAAAAGCTTAGATCTTGCGTTGATTAAAATACCCGTCACCCACTTTTCTACGGAGACGCTACACAGGCATTTAAAGTCCGGGACAACGCCATAGTAAAACAATTTCCTACCCGTCTCTTGTAAAATCCATCTTTTTTCCATTCTTGTAAGATATAATGATCGATTTGTTGTCATACAAAACCCTTCGGTACCCCAAGGTCCATCACTCTCGAAAGCTGTTTTCGGGCGGCGCCTTTAGCTAAAATATCGACGGTTTCGTTCGTCGTTATCCCCGCATGTCCTGGGCACCAAACTAATGTTATTTCCATAGATTGCGCCGCTTTTATTAGGAATGTTTTAGCTCTCTGGGTGTATGGGTCTAAAAACTTTAAATTCTGATTGTGGAGCGCTTGTAAAACCGAGTTGGCGTCCGAGAATATGACAATGTGTTGCAGCTTTAAATTAACTGCTATTTCTAGCGCCTACGACAGTGCTGCCGCTTCTGTGTAATAGCTTTGAAATGCATAGTTAAACCGGCCTTTTTGCACTGTAGTGCCGTGAGCAAGATCTGCGTAAACGGCGAAACCTGCGTAAGTACCGCATGCCGAATTGTTTTGGAACTGCGTTTCCGTTCGCAGGACCAACCGAATTGCATCTTCCTTATTGTCCGCTATGCTGAAACGTACACCCTTAGGTGGCCACGGCTGCTCCCGTTCAACATTTACTTCCTTCACCGACATGATCAACCTCTGAATACCCGACGAGTGAAGAGTCTTCCACATAGCTCTCATCGGTGAACATCTGCACCTCAGGTGAGGAGAATTCCGTTGCATCAGTTTGTTCAACGGTGAAGACTGTGGCTGACAGACGATGGCGCAAAATTTTCTTTAAATGATTTGTTGAAGTTTGAGGTCGAAGGGCATAACGCCGGTTTCGAGCCTCTAAGGCGCTGTTGGCGATCCGGAGACTGCTGCCGCTGATTAGAAGAAGAGCTCTTCGGTACACTTGTGCGAACGGCTGAAGACGTGGCTTGGCGGCAGCTGACCGTGCAGCCGCTCCGTACAAAAGTCACTGGAATACAGTGCTTCTGATAACCGTTCGCAACTTTGCCGCTTGATGGCCACGATGTTTTTGCGCGATTCGCTTCAAGTTACTCAAAACCACCAGGCACTTTTGTGCAGTGCTTTCGATGTGATTTTGCCAATTTAACTTGGAGTCTAGAATAACTCCCAAGTACCTCACTTGCTGGGAGGGTCTAATCAGGTTGCCTTGCCAAAACACTGTCCAGTCTAGCTTTTTTTAAATCACATTTGGAGCGCTTTAATCGCGTTTTGGAGAAGGCGGCAGGTGACCCTGGAAGAACGACCCGAGACGAAGAGCAGAAGGTCGTCAGCAAAAGCTTGGACATGCACCCTCTTTTGTTTTACTACCCAAGTGCCTTATTGATGTACACAAGAAATAATAGGGGCGAGACGGCGAGCCTTGGGGGACGCCCTTGGAGAGGCTGTAGGTGGTGTTTGGTAAGTGGTCTTCTGCAAACATAAACATACGGTTTTCTAAAAAGTTTTTAATTAAGACAACCAGCGAGTCTGGCACCTGTGCTTCTTTAAGAATTCATATTAAGACTGAATTGTCGACACTGTCAAATGCACCCTTAATATCTAACAATAGGGCAGATGTGATTAACCGGCGAGAAAATTATTTGTGATATGACTGCTGTCATGAAATTGCTACAGTGTTCCGGAATACTCTTTGAAAGTGTATATAATACTAGATATGTATAGAAAGTCCCAGGATACTTGAAGACTGTAGAGCGTTCCGGACCGATCTTGCCTTTGTAGAAATTTCTAGGTTATTCTCTTGGGTATATATACCTGGGCACTCTGGCCTGCTAAGCCAGAGTGTTAATCACTTAGACCGAGAGAAGTTCTCTGTACACTAAGTGTCAACACAATACAAATTCTGTTCTCGGCAGCAGACCTGTCTTCTGATTCTGTGTCTTGTCTGGTCTCGTCTGGTTATCCTAGTTTCTCCGTTCCTGAAAACTGCTTAGAAAAAGACAGCATCTTCCGCACTGCTTCTGGGTCTAAAACCGAACTGAAGTGCTGCGAAGAATTTCGAGTCCTCTAAGAATTTCTGTACGCAGCGTGCTATACGAGATTCGAAGATTTTACTCATAGTGCATAATAAAGAAATTGGTCTGAATGCCTTAAAAGTGGATGTGTCGGATTTGTTGGGTTTGGGAATAATAGTTACCGTCGCTTTTTCCACTTTCCCGGATGAAAGCCTAAACGTAGGGAGGCATTGTACAAAAGGACTAGAATTGTAGCACATTCAGAAATTTTTTGGCATGAGACTATGTTCTGGGACCCTGGCTTCCAAGGCTGTTTCTAAACTACAACCAGTGGACCACAACAGAAACCGCAGGCAAGACCCCCCCCCCCCGGTAACCCTGGGCCCTTCGGGAAAGCCCTCTCACAGAGGGTGAGGTTCACCGGGCTCAGTTTAGAGACGTTCGAAACACCCCTCCAAGCCAGGGTCCCGGAAAACACCCTCATCCCAATTTTTTTGAATACTATGTAGGGAATGTCGTCAACAGCGGGGGCCCCGTTAGATTTTGCTCTGTCGATTTCCGCAAGTACTTTTTCTTAACGTGTTTGGGCTATGTTTTACAAAGTTTTCTCATTTTTCTTTGTTGACTTGCGTCCGCAAGCTGCTGACGTACCTTCTCGTTGGCAAACTTACACATGTAATACAAGCGAAGTCTCACAAAGAATTGCACCAAAAGATTTTTTGGGAAACCCGCACATACGACGGGAAGGGGTATATCGGTAAGTAGCGCCGCCAATATTTGTCCTATGAGGGGTTTTGATGGCAGCTTCAAGACAGCCTGCTTCACAACAGTTTCTGACTGTAAAAACCAGTCGAAAAACCCTTCACTTGGAATCGACAGGATGCCCAGTTCGTTCGTGCTATGAGTGTAAGCCCGATGTAGGCAGTAAAGCTGGTGGTTGTGCTCTAAAGTCTCTGCCGAGGCCATTAATGTAACGTCGCAAAGGTCACATTTATGTCGTTGCATGACCTGCCGTGTGACGTAGCCAGCTACGTAGTAAGCAGCATTTTTTCCTTCAAACTCAAATGAGGTCTCGGGTATATCGCCCCCGGATACTGCATCCTGCTCTGCGTCGACAAATCTTGGATTTGGCATGTTTTCTGCTGCTTTAGCGACGAAGCCATCTACTGACGACAGCTCAAATAAATTTTGCGTACCATCGCCCTCGCAGTTCCAGTTCCAATTGACCTAACTAGTCTGGAAGCTAAGCTTTGTCGATATAGATCCTGAAAAGCGGCGGGGGTTGGATTGTCGCATAGTCCGCCACCTTTGCGTAAGGCCCCAAAGAAGTTCTCCAGGCAATCCTGGCTGAGGTTGCGAGTGCATAGAAACTTGACGGTAGGATCCTGGAAAATATCCTTGTGAAGATTTTGAATGCAAGCTATACTTTGCATCCATCCGGCAAAACATCGTATACGGGATGTAACGTCAGCGCCGGTTGTGGGACAAAATGCTCTTATTTGCGAAAACATTCTCCTTCCTTCTGCTAGCACTGCCAGTTGTTTTCTAGAATCCTTGCGAAGTGGCCTTCGTAGTAAAGTTTTTTTCCTTACAGCTTCTTCCGTTGCAGACGTCAAACAAGTTGTTCCTAGAAAGGATGAAGCCCGCTGTATAGGTCGCATCCGTCGGCAGAGCTTTTGTTGAAACCAAAAATTTTAATCCTTTGGGAAGGGTCCTGCTGAAATTCCTGCAAGCCAGTTTAACACGCATCTTTCTGGCGTTGTTAAGTTCAATGCACATCAGCCCTACTTTTGGAAATAACCGAAACGAGCGCTTTTGATCTTCAAGAACTGCTTGTCGTACGTAGCGCTAATTCACCAATTTACCGTTGACTTTTAGGTCGTATTGCAACAGGTTATTACGCACACTTCAAGAAGGTGCGGAATGTCGAACATCGCGTAGATTTTCTTGTCGTTGACAAAAAATATGGTTTGTTGGATGTTGCACCCAAAAGATTTGAGGCTCGAAGGAATCCGCCACCTTGATCCCCTATGGTCACTTTGACGTCAAGGCCTGCTGCCTGCAACCGTTCAATGCAGTCTGTGATTTTCGTCTTCAGCTGAACTCCAGTTTGATTTCCGTTTCCGAAGAAGTAGCCCACTGGATACTTCCATTTACCAAAAATGCCCCTGATCATAAAGGCAGTGACTTCATCGGCAATCAACTGGGTTTCTCCGAGACACTCCTTTGGTTCCTTCAACTGGCCAATAATCCTATCTTCAGATCTTGAATACTGTAAATGAGGCCGCAAGCTCATGTCATCAAAGCAGAGGGATACAAGCTTTTCGTGCGGTCTCATGTACATTACTTTCTGCTTCAGGAGCTCAAAGAGGTAGTCTTGGAATCCGTTCGTGACGTGAATTCTTTTAAGCCAGTTTCTGATGGTACGGGTTGTGGGCATAGAAAAGATTGACGACCACCTAACATACGCTTTTGGACTCAAAAAGTATAGCGATATGGCGACAGCTCGGTCATTACTGGAGTATCTTCTTCCACGCTTCTTCCTTCCGGCAAGACGAATCTGGTCAAGGATGAAGTCCCTTCCGGCTCCTCTGGGCAGTAATTCCATAACGAGCGCTTTAAGCTTTTTTGTCCAGCCACCTTGTTCAAAACCTTCTTTTTCTGGAGTTTTCTCCGCACCATACACTCCGCACAAGACGGTCTTGCGATGTAGCTTCTTCTTAAGGGTTCTTATGGTTGCCCTCAGCTGGCAGTCAGTTTTGCGACTTCTTGATATCTTCCGACTCGGGGCTACAGGCGTAGGCCTAGTTGGCAGCCTAGGCATTACGGCAGAAGATAAGACATAAGATTCGTCATCTGGAAAATACGGGATAAATTATGAAATCTGAAGCAGGGGTTATTACAGCAACGTAATTTACCTTGTAGCATAGGTGAGTTAGCAGAAACAGTGGCATTCGTACTTGCCGGTTCATTCTGAGCGCACGCGTAAACTAACCCAACGTGTTTGTTAATTTTAATGTACTTGTTGTATTTCAAACGTTGTCGGAATTACCTGCTGTGGTAACGCTCGGTTCAAAAAGTTCAAGTGAAACGTCGCTGCCTCGTTCGTTTCGCTCTTCCTGGGGTAACCGGATGCAGGTATCGTAAGCTAATCAAGGTAACGAACTGAAGTGCGATATCATTCAAGAATTACGTATTTACGATTTACCGTCATAGTCAGAAAATCTTGAGGGTACAGCATTCCGTATAAGCCTATTTCTGCGGTTGTTGCTTACAAACATGGTATCCTCGAAGTGAAGACCGCAGATATACCGGCACTGCTGTCTAGTAGCTCCAACAGCTTCGGTCCAAACTTGCGCCCTTGCGGTGTCTTTCGGGAACAAGAACCGCTTAATTTGCTGACTGCCTGATTTAGTGTTATTGGACAATTGGGAACAACGCAAGTCTTCTTGGTAGGTGCGTCCGGCAAGCTTGAATCTAACATTCATATACGTAAGTAGAGAAAAGGACACATACGGTAATTAAGGGTATAGCACCTTGGCCCTGTGGAGACCCCGTAGAATTCTCGCGTTCACCTTGATCAAGCACAAATTTGTAACAGGTGTTGCACAGCATCTTTCCTGGCACCAGTTCCTGCAATGTTGTACTACCGTCACTCACCAACTCGCTCGTTATACGTCGTATTCCTTTGAGTAATCTCTTCCCATGCCGAGAAAACAGGTTACAACACTTCAGATTCTTTGATTCGTAATATTTCAAGTATTTTAGTTTGTGGTGCGAACAAACTGAATCAGTAAAGTGTGCACCACTTCGGATCTTTAGTAAATTGACATCTTCGCTAGATAGTTCGTCGGGGAATTTCCCCGATGATCCGCACATGATTTGTAATGTTTTTTTGTGGCAAGGGTCTTGTTCTGAGCCTACAGAACACGAAGTCAGAGTCAACTCGCTAGCCAGCAATTTGCTCATTTTCTACACCACAAGTGGATCTTTTGAGAGACTGTGACTGTCTAGATCCAACGTGGATCTAGTCCTTAAGGATACTGTTGAAATACTACATTCTGTGTGATTCATCCTTTCATTATACGTTAAAAACGTGCAGCTAAGGCGTTGTCTGTATTTCTCTATCGTCTATTTAGTTTCACTTTTACTTTGTGATACTCAGTTTAAGAGATTATGTATTGAACGGTAATATCACAGGTTCATCTATGAGAGCAATTTTATGTAATTAGATTGATAATATTAGCTGTATAAAACGAGACAATAAGGTTGGATATGTCAGTGTTAATGTTAATTTCTTATCTATTTGCACGCCATATTTTCACACATTTTGTAAAATTTTAGTTACACGCCCCTAACCGAGGAGAACGCGAGATTAAATACACCATGCCAGCAAAAGTTTGTATTGGTACAGCACACCTACAAATAGGATGAGAACATTGCTTTTTACAAGACATGTAAAACACACAACGCTCTTCCATTTTCTGTTCAAATTTTTCAAATTGGGTTTAGGCAGACCGTATGTTATACCGTTTTAATTATCTAATCATTTTCACAATTATCTCGGTAGGTAATTACTAAGTGGCCACTTTTTTTAACATGGGAGGTATAGGGACTTTCATTACTATGTTCAAGTCGAGTCGTTTGTTTGGTTTGCGTCCTTCGATTCGGGTTCACTGATGTCTTCCTTACCGTTGTCTGTCGTTTGCCTTCTTGTTACAGGTTTCTTTGGTACGCCCGACTGCAGGTTTTCATGGATAGCAAGCACAGTATAGATTCTAACAGTAGGAAACCGTTTCCTATCTCTCTGTATTAGAGCCCTGGTAGCAAAAATGGTGCCCCCGCATGGCGGCGTTCGGAACTGACGCGTGACGTCACAATGGGTTTAAGATTGGAGCAAACACGACGCCACACTTGGTAAATCCGAAACTACGTGGCTTTGAGAGTTGATGAAGTTGTGTGACTAGCGACCTCACACTGGGTATATTCGGAACTAATCCACTGTAAGACAGAATCTGCGATGTGCCAAACTCATGTTTGTCATATAGCCTTTCTCTTCTCGGAATGGCACGAAAGTTGTTAAACCAGGCTAACTTGCTACGTGTTCGGTATTATTCAGCGATCGCTGCAGTATCTATTTTATTAACAGCGACTGTATTGAATGCTTGTAGGAAAAAATTACACGGAAAAATTGCTTTATCGCATTGCTTTATCAATTTCAATTACTACATCTCACAAGTTCTGTAGGTTTCACTGTACCTTTTTACTCCACATTTTCTTACATTATATAGTAATAACAGGAAAATCAGAAAATACTCAGTTTAAAAATGTGCATAAGAATAAAGGTTATGAAGAAAAAATAGGAAAGGAAGGGAATTCACGGGGCAAGGTCAAACAGTTTCTTATGCAAACCCGGGTCGGTGAATGAAGAAGAATTTTTTGGTCAAAGGCAATTAAAGCTTTTGCGGTAGACTGCTAAACGTCATGGTTTGGCAAGATCCGCGCTGGGTTAACAAAGATAAATAAGTTGACAATCATGAATTTGCCAACATTTGCTGCATTGAATTGTACGAACACCTTCAAAACTTGCCATAAATCTAAATTCTTCCGATTCCCAACTGACGAAAGGTACTCTTAATAAACATATATACTTTTTTATTTAATTTTTTTTAATAGTGCGAATGCCTTGCGGCCAAGGGCCGGGAGCCTGAATGCCCGTTACTGAGAGCAAGAAAATTAAAAATATACGTATACCATAAGACAAATGTCAGCTGTTTTCTTAATCAATTTGTGGAGGAGAAATATTTGGAAGCGGTAAATCAAATTGAATATACGTTTAACTTATAGATTTCCAGAATGGACGCGGCGCGTTAACCGCGAGGATCTGCTTAACAGAAGGGCATCCGATACCGCTGAAACCCCCCTGTTTCTGTGCTACGCACATTTTCCACCACAAATGTTTGCCTCGACGTTTTGCAGGCGGCTGATTAAAAAAGCACTCCCAAACGACGAGTCTTCATGCAGCGAGTCACAACGTGGAACGAGTGGCTGCGAGTCACAAACATTGCTGCCAGATGAATGTCAAAATCAGGGTATACACTCCACATATACATATACCAATAACTGTAGCATTATATCCTTACATGTTTCCGTTGTATACAGAAATCCACGCATGTGACCCTTCTGCTGACACCGCTGATCTAGGTCGATGCACTTTCAGTAACCAAGACGTTTTGCATCCGTCTCAAGCTCAAGAATACACTAGTTCTACTCTATCGCTGCAGTATCTATTTTATGAACAACATCGTTCATAACAGAAATTTTACAGTCCAATTAACTAATGTATTCATTACAATGTTTCAGTTTCACTAACAAAAGTCATCAAAATAATTGAATAAATGGTATGATATAGGGTAGAGATACTGTGTACGCATTTGTTGTGAAGGAATGAGATCACAGTAGAAAAGAGGAAAAGAGCAGTGCATAATGTTGTTGTGTCAACATTCATTGTATGCCTCCCTAAGCCGTGAACTATTCGATAGCCCTCAACCATCAAAGCTCACGTACGTGTAAGTATGGAAACTTAAGAAAAGTGGTAACTGCGTGCCACTATTATGTAAACAGGTGCGTTCAGCTGCAATTACGTGCGTCTACGAGTGCTGGACATTTTTCAACTTTTGTTTTTTTGACTTGTTTCCGTTTTCCTTGATCTCTCGATTTTTGAATTTAAGTGTATAATATATTCGCACGTGCAGGAAGGTGCACAGGAAATAATCTATTGGGAAGGAAGAACACTGAACCGGCAACCTAACTTGTGATACGTCGGGCATAAGTGTCTGGCTTACATTTTCTCTGTGGCAAACTTCAGGAAAACGGCGTTGGAAATATTTTAATGCTAGAAGATAAGCCAGGAACGGACGCGTTGGTCTTTGCAAAGTATTTCTTGTTACATCAAACGTCTTGTGAAAAATGAAATGGGTTGGGTCGAGTTCTTCCGTTTCATCAAAGAGGTTGCTGGGGCACTGAGGGCATGAGTGCTTTTCCCTAAGTGTTTTTAAGAAGTATCCTCCCGTGTACTGAAAGGCCATGCTCTCAGCCACATTCATGACTTCTTGACATCCGGCAGCAGCGGCGTCAGTGGGATGATGGACAGTGGGGCGGAGTAGGTCATTACTGCCACAAATATTACTGCAAGCCGTAGAACTCAATTCTATCGACTGAGGATTCGTTACTACTGCGTGTACCTGAAAAGGTATCAAACATGGAAAAGAACGTATAACAGAGCACGTAAATTACAACTACCTTTTTAGTAATTGTACCAGATGGACCACTAAGCACGCGAGTAGCGTTGAGAACAGCAGTAAGAACCGAGTCCTTGTAAAATTTAAACAATAGACTAGAGCATACTTTCCAATGTAAACTGAGTTTTCCAGTAATATTTGTTGTAAATATAGCAGGCAAGTCCAAATTACTGTTTTCGCAGATGTTTTGATTCTTTTTGGGCGACGATCTTGCATTGCGGTGTTTACAGGTTTCTTGCGTTTCGAAGCTGCATCCCGCTGAACACTAGCTGACTGCTGATGCGCGGAATCGCCAAGTTCCCAGTTCTGCGTACCCCTGTCTGAAAACAGCTCCGAGAATATGTTTTTGAAGCACAATCTCCGGAAAGCTTGGAAAAAGGCCTGGCACGTGGGGTTTAGAGACCAGCCTCCATATGATCAAATTTGGCCAAAAATTTTTTCCAGGGGATCCTGGTTCAGCCTCCTTGTAAAAAGGTAATGAAACCCCTCTTTGGATAAATCACGAGCAAGTTGCAAAACGGCGTTAATGCTCTGGACCCACCCTTTGAAGCATCTAACAGTGTTGACGGGATTGTTCTTGTCGTCGATCACAGTAATAGACTCGACGAACTTGCGTAGACGGTACAGCTCTTCGAGTTGTTTAGAGGCATTTAGCTTATCCAGAGGCAAAGCTGAACCAAATACTTTCGTGCTGCTTACAGTTGAGCTGTTGAACAAGTCAAATAGCCTGTCTAAGCGCACCGTGAAGTTGGCAAGCGCGAAATGTGCGGACGGGAGACGCTTATGCAGCACTAGAGTTGTAACAGCCGCGCTGACAGAATGACCAAGTACCTGGGTTGCCAACTTCGCCTTCATTTTTGAAAACGAAATCAGTTGTAGGTGCGCCTCTGATAGCTTGGAAAGAAGGCGAAAGCGATTACTCTTTTGCAAGTTGTATACGTCAATTAGTTGTTGCCAATCAGTTGTGTCCTTGCCAAATTTAATTCTGTACTTGTTCAAGTTATTTCGGACGCTCTTGATTAAATGCGGAGCGTCAAACATGTAAAGGTACTTTTTTCCGTTTAGGTGGAATTCTGGCTTGCTGGGATTTGTGCCTAGAAGCAAGAGGATTAGTTATAGATAGTCATTATGATGTCGTGCTCTCAAACTACCTAGAAACTTTGCGGCCGAAGGGAAGTTAGAGCCTTGATCTGACGTGATGATTTCTGACATCTCCGGCCGACGACGCTATTTTGTCCAGGCACATGGTTAGCAAGTTTTTAGCTTTTGGAGCTTTCAGAGCTTTCAGAACTCTACCAGTAAAAACATAGCCTAGAGGAAGTTTCCAGCTGCTGTACAAGCCTCTGACCATGAAGGTAAGGGCTGAAGCAGCAAGCTCTTGGCTACTTTCATCCCCAAAATCCTCGTAGCCGAAAACCTTGTCCCTCGCTTTGTCGAAGTAAAGGTGTTTTTTAAGGGAAATTTCGTCAATTACCAGGCCAAGAACCTGCATACAAAACCATTAAGATTGGTACCTCAGACATGACGTCAGCCTCTTACCTTATCCTTCGTGTCAACTGCAGTTTCTAGCTTTGCCTCCAGAATCTTAAGGGCAACCGTTGACACACCGCATCCTATTTGCAGATGTTTCAGCCATTTTCGTAGGCTGGTGAAAGACGGTAGAAGGAATAAATTACGGAGACGTTGGTAGGCAGCTTTCCCGAGAAAACTGAAGGCAACAGCTACGGCTTTGTCATCGTCGGTGTACGTTCGCTAACACTGAGAGTTCCTTGCGCGTAGGTTGACAAGGGAGGCCATGAATTTCGGGAGTTTCGTCTCTTTATGAGCTGCAAAATCTTCTATGGACCAATTTTGAACAGCCTGAAGTTGCCGGTCCAATAACTTCTGGATTGTTGCCATATGACAGGCGACCTCTGCTTCCAGGGTTTTGTTGCATGAATGCAAGCGTCTGTATTTTCGTTGCAAACCCTGAAGTGCCTTGCGGAGCTCTTCGTTGGAAGCAGTGATCGAAGGGCGTCCCCTTTTTCTGTGGAGGCTAAATCTGCCCAGGTAAAAAAACTATAGTCGAACTATAGTTAACTATAGTCTAACTATAGTTGATTATAGTTTGACTATAGTTGTATTCGTAGCTATTGTTGATTCGAATATAGTCCAACTATAGTTAACTTCTACCTGCTTTCGTATGAGGCCCAGCTATATATGAACTATGGTTGAACTAGCTGGCCTTTTCACAGTTAATCTGACTTACGCCTAACTTTAGTTGTTTTTATGCAACCACGCTTATTGAATATTCACTAAATTCTTGTCACTGTAATTTGTGTATTTTTGCTAGGATTATGTCAATGAATTGCTATTTTTGTTTCTGCCAATTTTCCAAAATTCAACAAATCTACAACCCAACACATGCATGCGATTCAGTCTCGTTTTCTAATTAACATTTATGACATCGTATTAATTTTTTACACGTCACAGGAGTGAGGACACAAAGCAAAATTTGGAATAATGTGCAAACATACAAACCAATATAAAAAAAACACCACAAACAATCCTTAAAGCTTTTCAAGAACAGATCGTACGTGAAAAGGTGACATAGCCCGCGTTGCCTGCACTACTACTGGCCTGAAGTTATACGACACAAAACAAGCCTAAGTACATGTTACGGACAGTAATAGAATTATAACACAGCGTGCCAACAACAAGCGAACGGCTGGCAACCGCTCACAAGAGACTACATACCCAAACGACAAAAACAAAGACATGGAAATGACGACAAATATGCGGCTGCCCACCGCTTCTCCAGAACTCTGGCAGGCAACTACTTAATAAAAAGCAAAAGAGACAAAACTCGTCTTCGGTCCCTATGCTTCACAATTTACAATGCAAAGGCAGTAACACAAAACATCAAAACAGATAACTTAATTTCCACGAACTAACGGGGGGCTTGGAACCCACAGGCAAATCTGTGACAGTACAAGTTTCTTTTCACTGAGAGAAAAATGTACCTCGTGAATATCGTGCATTTCATTTCCATGCCATCCAGGTTCTGTTGTATCGCGCTCCTGAATGCAGCCAGGTCGTCCAACATCGAAGGTGGTTGAGTCGAATAATCCAATTCCCGTTTCATTGTCAGTTTCTCCATGTGATACCATGATGGAGTCAGTCGGACTGCTAGGCGCGCCAAACAGGCTGCTTACGTTGCCTGACAGAGTTGACTGAAAGGTAACAGCAGAGCTCGATGACCCTCCCGCATGGAGACGATCTGTATTTGGCTGCACCCTTAGAGCATATATAGGAATAGAGAGGGTGCCTGCGGTCGGAAAATTCGACCGAGTAAACTTCCCCCATGGGTGATTTGTGGGTGGCGGAGAGGGTGGTAGCGCTCCAGAAACAAGTGAAGCTCGCGAGCCGCAGCCTTTGTTTACATCCTCTTCTACAGGGTTTTTCTTCT
>JAIQCU010000687.1:0-39000 GCA_022114935.1 Leptestheria dahalacensis | reverse complement strand
ACCTCGTTAAACATAATCAAAATCGGTGACCAAGTGGGGTGCAGGGGGGTCTGGTTTGGTATGGAATTACCCAATTAGTAAATAGTCAGACAATGAATTGGATATTCGACCTAAAGAAATTGCTGGAAAAAACCCTCGTTGGAGAAAAGAAAGAAAAAAATAAAGTAAAGAAGAAATGAGAAATGAAAAGGAAAAAAGAAGAAAATGGAGAGAGGAAAAGATAAATTGTAGTAGTATATTCTTAGCTGTTACTGCTTTAAACCTGCTTATTGCTGTAGGGACATCCGGGACTGCCAAAAGCGCATAAAGTGCTTTTTTCCAACAGAATGTTAATGCTTTAATAATAAACTATTGATATTCCGTCCTCTCTTCTGGCTCTGCAAGTTGCAAATTATGGAATCCCCAGTGAAATCAGAAATCCAGATATTAATTGAAATGTAACGAGTAGCCAGTCATTGAAAAATTTATTTCGCATCTGAGTTTGTAAAATTAAATTCAAATGATTAAGACAAGTCAAACTAATCTGAATCAGGAAAAAACAGCAATTTGAAACGCAATCATGGAATCATGAACACAGTAACTTATGAGCTCTAGCAAATGATTTTAAAAGAAAGAAAGAAAGAACATTCGTTATGTAATTAACATACTGCCACGCTGAGGAAGCTATGACTCTTCATTTGAAGACTGGTGTTCTTCAGCAGCTGCAGCTCCACTGGAATTCTAGAAGAAGTACTCAATTAGATTTATAACAATAATTTAGTAATTCACGGTCAAGTTACCTGTTTCTTAGCTTGCAACTCAAGCAGGCGATTTCGCTTCCACTCCTCAAATGATCCCCAAGGCGAATTTTGAGGACTGCCGGCGCTTGCACTTGCCTCGCAAAATCCTGTGGTCCTTGTCCTCACCGCGCATTTTTTACATATCCGACAAGTGGCTGGATTTCTTGATTTAGGTAGTGGAAGCCCTTTCTTGAGCAATCTAGCATGTTTAAATTGAGTGGCCCTGCAGTAGCTCGTCCGCACGACCGCCGCTGCAATTGTGTCACTGTGCTCGACGACCGGTTGATTATTGGACGGGCCAGCAATCGGGCCTGCTGGCTCCTGATTCACGGAAGCGTTGGAGCGCGGTTCTTCCGTAGTCAGGGGTACGTACGAAGGTGTCGAGAGTGCAGGAGGAAGCGTTTCCGGTGGCAGCTGAACTACCCCAACGAGGGTACTTCTTACGAGGTAGACCATTTATGAATACGCACAGGGCAGGAACAATATAAATGTGCAAACCATTTTTCCAGGACGCTTCTGTTAATGTTGGAAAGCGAGAATGAAGCGTTCCTTTTTGCCAGCTCCGTCTGAAGCAAGTGTATGGGGCCTCGTATTTCCCATAATGTTGGACGACCAACTCGTAACGGGACGAAAGTACCGGTTCCGTCACATTCGAGAGATAGATCCCCAACAACCGGAAGCACACAGCTTCGACGATCCTGCTTCCTTTAGGGTTTCTTGGGCGGTTTGCCGCCGCGAGGAAGGCACTAAATCAATGACACGGTAGTTACGAGTGCAAAAGAGGAAAAAACGCAATATGTACGTATTAAAATTTTACGTTTTTACAATAATTGTTAAGTAATTACCTAATATGATTGACACACAAAATAACCGTTTGGTGGCTTGTGCGCCCACATGAACGAATTCCGTGGCGCCCAAACCCTGCTGCTGCCTTTCCTATACCTCTGCTGCGAACGTGGCCTCGTCGATTTCGCTCACTATTGAAATGTCAATGTCATCTCGGCGAAAACCACACTCCGCCGCTGCGGCTGGAGCGTCATTAGGAGAAGACCCGCCTAGCGAACAATATGGACACGAATTATTTCATTTCGAACGCGATAGGTGGCTATAGCACCCTTACCTTCGGACGGCGACATCTGTTGCTGCTGGACAGCCACTGCTTGGCGAGGCGGTTCTTCCCGCCGTGCAACAGGCCGGAAGGAAGGTGTAGTTGCACCGTTTCCCGTCGACAGCAACGCGTTTGTTAGTTTTTTTTTCAGATGGGGAACAAATGGAAAAGCAATGACAGTTTAAGCAGACCATTACCAAAGAAAAAGACGCCAAAAAATATCTTACGAATATCCTTGATTACTGCCTCAAGTGAATCAAAGGAGCTCTTCAAAGTCTTATCACATTAGCAGGCGAAACTTGTGGAGTTGCAGACAGCTGCTTATCTTCTCGATCCTATATTAACAAAAACTGTTTCTAAAGCTTATACTGCTCATTGAAGTATAACATAAATTTTTTCAAGCTTTAATCAAGTCTTTCATCATCATTAAATCGTGTGCAGCAGCATGTTTCTTGAGCGTGCTCTTGTTCGGGTTCTTCTTCCTGCGTTTTGCCTGTTGCTGCTTTCCCGAATTTGCTGTGGCTTCAGTAACATTTTCCGCATCTGCTTCTTCGCTGTCGTCCAGCCCGCTGCTACTTTCGTCGCCGGTGTAGGGCTGCTTGCGTACCCTGTGCCGTCTGCGCCCAGACGATTCCTGCAACATGTCAGCGGGATCTGCAATTTGAACTGGCAGGCTCTGCACCTCTCGCTTTCCAGACTCGATCAGTCTTGCCAGTTCTTCAAGTTGTGCTTTGCTCTCTTTAAATCAAGAAAGGCGGATTTGAAATGCAATAATATGTAAATTAATTAAAGCTTATAATTCAGTCCAAACTTACCACTAATGGAAAGGATCTTCACGACAAATTTTTGCCTTTGTGTTTGGATTTTTTTTCTGACCACAATACTATGTGTGGTCGTCTTCACGCACAAAGTCGTTTAATTTTTTGTTATGTCGAACTTCTCGACCCAGCTCAACATCCCTACTGCTATGTCACCCGTGGTAACAAAATCAAATAGCGCAAAATGCATATTAACTTGCTATAACTTTGTCCTTTTAAAAATTTGAAACAAGCTTCACTAACTGAACAACTGAGCGCGTGATCTGTGGAAGCGCGCCGGAGGGAAGACGCTTTGTGCAGCCAACGGTCAAGGCCTCTGGCGTCAAGCACCAATAGCGGTCAAGACCTCCCAATGTTGCCACATCAGTTTATGGTTTAAAAGAAATAAATAGGACTGTGCATTTCCTCCAGCTACACAAAAAATTGATTTTTTTTGGTTTCAATATCACAGTGAAGTGTGAATTTGCATAAAAATAAAGACTTCACAGCTTAGAAAACAAAAATCTTTACGCCACCAGATGTCGCGTCATGTCATTGTGGTTGTTGGCACCACTGTGTAAAGCGTAAACAAAGATGGATGACTGTAGCAGCAGGACGCGTAAACGAAGCTATAAGTAATACTTAACAGACGCCGCAAAAGGCCTTCCCGTAGTGATACCCCGCGAAACGAGACGTAGACGTCGAATTCAACAAGAAACAATTCGTGGAAGTACAAGTTCATGTAATGTGGTTAGTGGCGAACAACCGCCTGAAGCAGGAGTGTCACCGCCCTCATTGTGCACCGACAGCTTTTCATCGGCGTACGTATGCTTATTAAGTTTCTTGATTTATAGATACAGGTAGCGTAACTGTATTCCCATTCTATGCCCCCCCCCCACCCGGATACAAAACGAAAAATTTGTATATTGAATGTGCGCAAGAAGTTTTGTGATCAGGCAGGGACGACGTGAACAGAATGCGCGGTCCCAGCGAACTTTTGCGGCTACCGTGTTTCGATATCATTAAGGGAATGCCCAGCGACTATATGCACGCGCTTGTGCTTGGAATTTGCCGCCAGTTTGTTAACCTTTGGCTCGACAATCCTGGAACACCATACTACATTCCCAGGGTAGATTCACTGGACGAAGTTGTGCTCAGCATTAAACCGGCTGACGAAGTGAAAAGATCACAACGTTCGTTTGGAAGAGACAATAAATTTTTCAAGGCAAGCGAATTTCGCAACTTTGCGGTCTACTACTCAGCTTTGCGGGGACTGGTACCACCGCAGTATTATTACCACTGGATGCTATTCGTTAACCTGGTACGAATTTTGCTATAAAAAAATTTTGTCACCAGGACTGCGTGCAAAATTGCTTGCAGTGGAATTTCTTGCAAAGGTGTCCGAACTGTAAACGGAAGCAGAGCGTCCCCGCATCTTAACAATCTCCTGAGCTAGCTTGTCGACCTTTTCCGATCCTGGCAACGCTTGAAAGTCCGCTATACTCAGCGTGCCTTCGCTGTCCACGCCTTCGTCCGAACTTCTTCGCTGTCGTCGTCGGCACCTTCGCCGCACCATGAAGGGTGCAACAGGGATCTCTTCGTCCTCACGAGCCACAGGAAGTTCGTCAACAAGTATCGGGGTCCTGGCCTGACCAAATCGAAAAGACGAATCCCGTGTCCTCCTGTTCGATGAGCTCGTCCAGGCGATCGATTGTTGCCGCCCGGATGTCGTCATCCGAAGGCAATCGAATACCAGATTGTTCATCAAGGTACTCCAGATCAAAGAGCTCCTTGTTTCCCTGGTGACCTTCATTGGAGCTCGGTAGTTGGGGAACAATGATTTTTGGAAAACTGACTGTGCCAGTTTTTCAACTCGTTACTGCAAATATTGAGATCTTGCTATGTTAAAAATTTATTCTGTGATAGCAGTCAAAAACTTTCAAGTAACGTTAAGTTTTGTAACAATAGTTACAAACAAAAACTCACTGAGCGTTCTAGGTAAATTTATATTCTTAAAGCACATACATTAACGCACAAAGTGTTTGAACAAAGTTCGCAGATAATTCCAAATTATCAAGTGTCTCCATTTCGTATGTTTCGCTATGCACCAAGACGTATCGTCTTCGCTTATGCAAGATGGCACACATACGCCACGCTTGTTTAAGCCTGGCAGTCACAAACACGACAAAAGTTTCCCACTTTTCCAGAAAAACAAGATGTGAAAAAGGACCTTAAAAAGAGGAAAACAGGCAGATGTAAGAGGGCAGAGACAAATCAAATGAATTTTCCCTAGTTTTATCGTTCTTTCGCCTTATTGCGGACTCTTATATACTGTTGCTTATTTCTCGAACTGCGACCAAAGCGTCACACATACGCTGACATGCTTTTATGGTCTCTTGAACAGCAACTTCAAGGGAATGATTCGTACAATGAACATAGATTTCGCTTGCTTGTCGCTGACCAAGGCCCTAACGCCCGTGTACTCCCCGGACATGTTTGACGTCCCATCAAAGCAATGGCCTCGCAGTTCCTCAAAGTTCAGAGAAAGCCTAAGAAACGTATTACATAACGCTGAAAAAACTGATCTCGCAGTGGTGTCAGCTAGGTTGTACAAACCGAGAAAACCTTCCTTCACTTCGAGATAATCCGAGGCGAACCGCACGCAAACAGAAAGCTGCTTTTTACCACTCTTATCGGTCGTACCGTCAACCATTACAGGAAAAAATGGTTGCTCAAGAAGTTTCTTTTGCGAGTTGCCTTTGTAGATCGTGAACCATAATCTGAAGAAAGTCTTTTTGGATATCTCAGCTCATCCATTAATCCCTTCATTCATTATCACCAGTTTTTCAATGCTGGTACGTCGATCTTTCTTCACTCGAGCAGCAATAGCAAATTGGTCGCTTCAGGATTGTAACCTCTTATAGCTTGTCCGGTCCGCGCGAGGTACCGAAGGAGCTAATAACAGTTAGCATAGCTTGCCCATTTTCTTTTTGCTGGTTGGCTAACTGGGTATTGAGTTGAGCTACGACAGAAATTATTCTACAGTCGCAGAGTATCCACAGCACGTCTGTGGATACTACTCTTGCTGTGGTCCCTGAATCTTTCCGTTGACTTGTTTCAGTGTTCAGACACAAAAATCGTTAATTCTTGTAAAAATGTTTTTTAGCCTCATTTCGCATTGATTTCAATGGTATTTTCTCGTGATTCTTCACCTCATTTCCCCGTTAAGCGTACGGTGATTCTTGGGAGTAGCGAACCCCTGAAGACCAGTGTTGGGGATAAGCCTTTAGATGCTCGCCAACAGCATGGGCCAGCTTGTGGGCGTACTTTGGGGTATACATAACTAAAAAGTATTTACTTTGTACAGGCGTCTGGAGGACTGAGTATGACTCGAAACTCACGGAGTCCTCTGGTGTTGGCCTATATCGGGAACGTACGAGATATAAATAATTCATTTGCACTGATAACCAACTAAAGTGTATTTAGTTACCTATGCTGCGAGTGGACTGAATAATTGGGAGTGAAATGATCCATTAGGTACAAAACGAGTTGCAGTTAATTTATTTACACTAACTAACTGACTAATATCCTAAACAATTTTACAGATACAAAACAATGAGTTTATCAAATGGAATATGGTTTGTGTGTAAGAATTTTAACCTGTGGCTATAAACCTACTTAATGTAATTGTATTGAATAGCAGAAACCTTTTGGCCAGAGGATCTGCAGATTGCTGGTCCGATCCTAGGAATGGGGTGATCCAACGGATCCAGTGCCACTAGTACCTTCGTGATTCCGGCATGTTGCCGTCACGCAGGACATAAACTCACCATAATGTATTCAGAATGGTGTATCTCAAATCGTATCTCGGTTGGGATATTTGAAAACACTGTGTGCACCCTACCCCATTGGCTGTTGACGAATCGACGTTGAAAGAAAAACTGAGAGCATGCAGACGGAATATCAGTGCACTTGAGGAAGGTTGTTAACTGCAACTGACTGTTTTTCGATCGCTCTTATGAAGTTACCCAACCAAACCTGTGTAGTTTTCAACAGACTATAAGAGTAACAGGTATATTATTATTTGAATATTGGGGAATACGTTTATGTCGCAACGCAACGTACCTTTCGCTTTCCGCTCTTTCTAATCTGTTGTACGGTGAAAGGACAAAGGCTATCGTGATCCTGCACGAGCCAGTCAAGATCCGACATCTTGTCTCGGTAGAATTTATCCCTGGTGCCGACTTCCGACGAACGCGCTGTTTGTTGCTGATGCTGAGCACACGATGCATCCTCTGATGAATCAATTATTATATTTCGTCTCGGCTAGAGCCCTACGTTCGAGGACGAAAGAAGTGCCGACCCTCGGAAACCTGTGCGAGAGATTATTTCTAAGCAAAGATTATCCCAAACATCTCCTGGAGGTTTCATATGCAGAATACACTTTCCCTGCGAAGCTGCAACAATGGCGCAACCAGTCCCAGGTAAATCACGACTTGGAAGTACCAGGCTTGGGAAAAATTGACTGGTTTTACGTACCCGAAGTTCACCAGGACAGGAGGAGCTGCTTTTGTGCAAGGTGGATCATACCCACATCTTAACCAAGATTCTAAATGCACTGTGCACCAGAGATGTAGGGAAGGGAAGGTACGAAGACTTCATGGACGTCGCCGAACTCAATACTACGGCCCTCAAATTCTCGCTGATTGAAGACAAAATCGACCAACAGAGTGTGAAACTGGCCCTCATCATGATTTCGGAGGAAAAAGAGGAAGCGCTGGAATCTGTAGGCAGGTTCGAAACGGCCAAAATTTTGTCGACTACTTAGGCAGTGGTATGAAGCCAACGACACCTGCGGTCTCAATTCAAACTTTTGAAAGCTTGCTTGCTCCTCCGGTGATCCTATTAGGAGCCCACATTATTCAAACAAGAAAGTAAGTGCATGCGATTTCATATGCAGCAACATGGTGCGCTGTCTTGTGAATGACATCCCGCCAAAGCAACTATGGGTGGCCCTTTCCTCGTGTTTTTCGGCAGTATGTCTTTGGACATTCTTCTTTAAGGTAAATGAAGCATCACAAACAGGACATGGGGATTTCGGCTGCTTGACCGCCTGAGTATCCGTCTTATGGTTTCCACGATGCTTCCGTAGACACCGGAACGTAGCAAAAGTCTACTGCGTGCAGCTCAGTGACCCTGGATTCGTGTGACAATGATAAACTACATTGTGGTCCAGAAGTTCTTTATGGCGCCGGAACGAGACGTTGCAATTCGTACATTTGAAACTGTGACCGCCTTGATGTCCACGAAGATGCGCTGGCAAGTTTCTTTTCAGCATCACGGCACCGCAGACAGTGCACGAGGATCTAATATTTCAAAACAGAATTTGGGAACTAAAACTTGTGGCTTACTAAGATTGCTTTTGCGCGTTCCATTAACAGTAGGCATACGAAGTTTTATTTCAAGCTCATATGTTACTGAAACGCGCATTAATTGCAACAAATTTTATATCAAATTGAAGCTAAGTGATCGGGCTACCGCCCTTGTGTAAGCGATGTATGAACAGGAAACTGTATGACATTACATTTTAAGAAAACCAAGAAGCACTTGTCGGGCGCCATCGCTTGTTTACATACGGCGAACGTTGAAATCGATTACGCATATCGATTACACATTTTTACGCAAAAAACAAATTCTGTTACTTTATTCAAAATGTGCACACCATTCCTACTGTACTCAGGTCGTTTTCGATTTTATTCGTGCGGAATAACGCTGTAAACAATAAAAACTTTCTGGGAAGGGGGCGCATCATGGTCGTTTTTGAAGAAAAGGGTGGCGCATTCTAGCAGGACGGGGGCGCAGCTTGGGTGGCGCGTAGCGCATCTAGCCTGGCGAATACGCGCGGTTGTATCCCAGTGAGCTCGAAAGAATGAACGTTCCGCTAGAGTTGGTCACGAACCGGAGGCACTTGAGAAAGTGATCATTATACATGCCAAAAGCTGGATCCTTCTCATACTTCAGCACAGCATGCTCCTGCAGGCAGCCTTTGATGGCCACAACCGTAATCTTCGGTATATAGCAGCCAGAGTGAACATCTTTGTACTGGCTGTGGCTCGGCCACGTCATCCGGAACTCTGCTGTGTTCTCTCTTGACTGCAGTAGTCCCGTGCACGCATTTCTGTCGTAGAACTCCAGCCTGTATAACGTTAAAAGAAGATTGCTAAAGACTTGTGATTTCCTTTTACCAGAACTCATTCTGTTTGTAAATAAACAACCTGTTGCGTATTCCTGAAGACATAACCATCTAGTCTGCCCAGGCTTTAAAATTTTCATCGGCCCCTTTGAAACTCCTTGAGCGCAGTTACGTTCTTGAAGCTTTGAGTGAAATGATTGTAACGTGCGGGTATTTGACTTTAATACGAGTCGACACAGATTTCCGTGCTTCAAACATGGCGTTAGTCGTGTCGGCACAGAAACTGGACCAATTGCTCAAATTCACGCCGCGTTCCTTCAAGCACTGCTCCACGTCGGAAAATATACCCTCAGCGGTGGCATTGGGACAAAGAGCAAGTTCGAGGAGTCCTGTTTCCATCGTCAGAGTGTCAGGATGGGTGTACGCGAGGATGATGGCCAACTGTGTAATGCCGCTAACGTCTGTTGTTTCATCCACATAGACGGAGAAGCTTGTCGTTGAAACTGCGTCCAGGAAACGCTCCTGATGGTATTGTGGTAAGCCCTGACACATAGCATTCGTTGCCTTCTGCTTTCCAAGTCGTACTTTTTCCAAGAAATGTAGACTGCGCAAGAGATGGAGAGGCTCGACAAGTGAAAGAGCTAGGTTATGCTCTGCAAAAAATACCACAACTGCACTTTAACTCGTTTTACTTCCAGATCCGTAGAAAACATGGCACTTAACAAGTTATGCTGTTTTTCCGTCTGCTCCCTCTCGGTAAGAAGATACAGGTGTTTTTTGCCCTTGCCATGCTTCTGTAGTTCAGACTCTCCGTAGTTGCTGAAAACTGTCGAACCTGCAGTGCATTTGGAGGAGAAAGGATCTCCGGAAACTGGTGACAATCAGGACTTAATTCAGGAAGCTGCAGCCACGAGGACAAGAATCGAACTTTCCTCACTCGCTTAGCTGAGGAAGCAGGCGATAATTTATCTATTATGCACCTTGTATACCTTGTTCGACCGCTGATTCCATGGTCAAGGCCAAGATTAATAGAGAAAACCAAGACCACAAACATGTAATTTCGCTCGAACTCAAAAATCCTATAGCCAAAAGCAGTTCCCTGAGGTAAGTTAATCCATCTTAATCAATCACAAACAAGTTATTTTCTCTTTTTCCGCTTATTTGAGTTAAGCAGCCACGTGTAAGGTAACAACTCAGATTTCCCGATTTTTTCCGTGATTCCTTTTTGTTTCCTTCCAAGTGCCATTTTTTCCTGAAAATAGGAAATTTCCATGCGAAGTGGAAGCACTGAGTGGCATTTATAGGGCCCGAGCGTAGACTGACCCGCCATCTGGTGGCAGCTTGGGTGAACTACCATCGGGGAAACGTTTGACAGCAGCCATTAGATATACAGAAGATCACCGTTTTTGTTGCACAATTTTATCATTGAAACGCAAGACATGGGCAGCAAAAACTATTGCTGTGTAGTTGGTTGTACGAATTCGTTCACGAAATGCCCTCCTGGAACTAAATTTTACCGTTTTCCGCGGAAAACTGACATTCGCTTTCCGGGAAGAAGAGAGCAGTGGAAGCAGGCAGTTCGCCGCCAGCGGTCTTCCATAGTTTTCAAGGAAATTCTTCAGATTCTGATTTTAAAATTTTCAAGTACGATATTCTGGCCGAGCAAATTTGCAACTGATGCAACAATGCCTGTGGAATTTAAGCAAAAATTTCCAGACTGTCGAGCAATAATTGATTGCACTGAAATAACTGTTGAGAAGCCCCCCACGGTCGAACAGCAGAATTTCTTCTATTCGAATTACAAAAAAAATTCACAGCAAAATTTTTGGTCGGGATCACGCCTGCTGGGTTGATTTGTTTTGTATCGAAAGCTTATGGAGGTCGCTCAACAGATTCTAACATTACTGTAGATTCGGGTTTTCTGGATTATGTCGAACCCGGAGATTTAATTCTTTCAGATAAAGGTTTTCCCCAAATACAGACTAAACTTCGTGAGAAATGCGTGGAGCTTTTAATGCCGCCCTTTGCGACCAAGGACAAGCCCCAGTTTACTGCTGAAGAAATGGAAACCTGTTATAAAATAGCCAGAGTAAGGATCCATGTGGAACGAGTTATTGGCCAAATTAAAGTTTTTCGCCTTTTTCTTGCGTGCTTTTGCGAATTTCTCCAAGAATTACCGGCCGAAATCCGTATCTGTTGACCAGAACTCTATTTGTTGCCATCCTTGGCAGTGTAAACAAGCCCCGATGGTAGTTCGGCGATTTGCCGCTAGGAGAAGCGACAAGAGCGCCTCTATAGGCTATTCTCGGGCCCTATACAAGGCAGAATCAAGCCCGACTAAGTAATCCCAAATGACTTACCCCAGTTCTCTGATTGTTAAGGGAATTGCAAGCTTCTGCATACCTGAAACGCATCGGCCAACGTGGAATCTGATTTTCAATGAACTTGATGTAAATGTCCGTATTGCACACATTACTTTTCATTTTAAAAAAATTAAATATATCCAGGGTAAATTACCACCACTGATGGGGTAAACTGCGTGACTGGTGTGACAACTTTACACCCTGGTAAATCGCGTGGCGGCTTCAATGCTACAGACGTGTTGTTACAAGAAACTGCAAGCTGCAGATATGGCCTGCAATCGGAGATCAAAAGAATGGTGTAAACCAGAAAGATGAACGCGCCGTGGATAAAAAGCTGTGGTAAGCGTTAAATAAGAATGCATTCACATACGAGTTTCCGCTAAAGCCTGCGTTGGAAACGGAACTGCCAATCAAGACCCAAACCTCGACCCTTCATCTGCTAGGGTATACCAACAGGGAAGTGAAAGTAGAGCTACTTTGACTCGACTCTGAATGACAGTATTCTATTTGTCTCGCAGGTTACTCCACTGCGACGTCCTCCCTTGCGATTTAAGCCTGGCACTACTGGCAAACGAACGGAGATCTAAACAGGAAGTCCACAACTTCCAGTATAGTCCTCACCTGTTGTAATTCTTTTATGGTGCTTAGCTTTATCTGAAGACGTCATTAATTACTGACCCTGTTTTCTAACATGATGCCCACTGCTTAGATTAATCAGCAACATAAACTATATTCACAACCAGGTTCTTTTAGATTATGGTAAACCCAGTCTGGTAAATAACAGGTAACACAAGATGAAGCTTTGATTTCTCTTTGCTGGTGCTACCTTGGGCCTCAGGAGTAGGCGTAGGCAAATGTTCGTCTTCGGGCGTTTTTTTTTTAACAACAGTGTATTAAACCCAGCTAGCTATAACATACCGGGTTGTTCAACCTTAAGAGGGGCGTTTCCACGCGGGACATTGATGGTGAATTTAAATCCAACATGTCACTTCCTCGATTTGCACCCGACTCAACTGACGTGGTCCTTGAACGTGTGTCTTCTTCGGTACGAATAACTGCATTGCGGCTCTATCCGAAACGAAAGCTTGTACACAACAGTATTTTCGACTTTATTATTTTACTTACTGAGCTTTCAGCTGTCGCAGATTTCAGCTGAGCACCGAAACGCTGACACACACGGAGCGCATTAGGCTCAAGGGGGTCCTTGCTCTATGGACAAAAAGTGTAGTATTAGCGAGAAAATAAATACTAATAGTAGGAAATTGTACTAACAACTTCGTAATGAATTTTATCTCAGCATAATAATGGTTGCAACAGTCAGTGTAAACTTACCGAAGCAGTGGCTAAAACGCGAGCTTATGTTTCATCCCATCGATCTTGGGGTTCTCTGGTCACGAAGTAAACCCAACCGATTTTGTGGAGATTACTCAACATCTGGGTTGTCAAGGACTCCAACTTTTTGTCTGGACTATATATTCACGCTCGTCAATCCAGTAAATCAGAGTCCACTTGTTACTGTAATTACTTTTTTAGTTTTCTGTTTTATGGAAGTATTTTTAGTGCACTTACGTTTTACTCCCGTTGGCTTCGGTTGCTGCTCTTTTGGCTTTCTTCAAGGCTGGCTGGTAGATCTCCCTGCCCCTGCCTCCCACGCTTTGAATACTTTTTGCTATCTTTGGAGAACTGCTCCTACATGAGTAATAGTAATTGAAATATTTTTCTATTAAACTTCCGTATTAACCCGCCGTAACCGTACCGTATTAAGTACCGCTCATCCGAGAAACACCTGAGGACGTCATATCAGACATTTACGACGGGCATCTGTATCGGACCTTTGGCAATGGCGTTCTGGCCAGCGCTAGAACAGCGCTGTCCCTAACTGCTTCTTCAGACGGTGTTGCGGCGTCTAAATCTTCAAAAAAATCATTCGGGCCACTGCTTTTCAAACTAAGCGAACTTCCACCCACAGTAAGGAACGTCTACAAGCCACTGAGTAGGGTTTGGGTGGGAGGAAAACCCAACATGGAAGCGTTTTTCAAGCCGATCGTCACAGAGCTGTCCCAACTGGCTGAATCGGGTATCAAGTGGTCAAGAGCAAGCGGAAGGGAGGTCACATCAAAAGTCTACACCCTGTTGTACGGTACGGTCGCCCGTCAATATCTCCAGAACCACACCTTATTGAGCGGTGAATTTGGCTGCGGTTAGTGCCACGAGCCCGGGGTGATGGTACCAGAAGGTGCAGGGTACACAGGGGCCTACCCTGCAACGACCGTTACAAATCTGAGAACACCCGAGGAAACTACGTTAAGCGCCGAACTCGCAGAGATGATCGGTGAACCCCAGAACGGGGTAAAAGGTTCGTCTGTCCTTGGCACACTTCCGGGCTTCTATGTTCCATACGGGTTTCCGGTTGACGTGATGCACGCCGTCTTTCTGGGGGTCGTTCGGCAGCTTTTGGGCCTATGATTGTAGTTAAAAAAAAACTCGGCCAACCAATTTTACATCGGCCAGAATTCTACAGTATTAAACCTGACAAGTTGTTACTGCAGATTAAGCCACCATCTGACGTCACCTGACTGCCTCGCTCACTCCGGGACCGGGCAAACTGGAAGGCCACCGAGTATAGGAACTTCTTGTACTATTACGGTCCATTCGTCCTCCACAACATACGTCCTAACTGGTCCAGGTACTACAGGCATTTCATGCTGCTCCACTCCAGCATCATTACCCTTATTGGTACAAACTTGCGTCAGCACGATATCTTCAACGCATCTGAGAAATTGAAAAAAATGCACACTGACATGCAGCATCTATACGGCATTAATGAGATGACGTACAATGTCCATCAAACGTTACATGTTGCTGAGCGTGTCTGTCGATGGGGCCCTCCGTGGGGTATGAAATGGATTCCTACGAGGACTACCAAGGAGATCTGGCGTTGTATGTAAAGGGGTCTCAGCATGTAGCGGGCCAGATATGCAGAGGGTTCACGATGTGTTACGAAGCCAGGGAGCTCCTCGCATCTGCAACCCTACCCGAGAACAGGAACAGCCTCACCACCACTGTTTGCGATGTCACCAGGTCCATGCTCCGCATGCCTCCAAACAAAACGGCGGGATCTCTGCGAGGAAACTGTGGGTTTCCTCGCAGAGATTACTCCATACCTGTATGGAGTGAAGCCAAATTAAATAATAGAAGACAGACTTTTATTCTTACATTATCTGAATTCATCACAGTCGCGTCTCCTAACTGCACGGAATGCACGGACCAATTTCTCGTGCTTTGAAAAGGATCCACGTATACCCCGAAGTTCAGCTCTCACCGCGTTGTTCAGCGATGTAGCTGTCTGGAGAGCTGTACAAGACGGAGAATCACAAGCAAACTCGTCACCAGGACTGCTTGTTGAAACTAAAAGATGGGCCATTCTGTGTCATCAACGAAATTTGCCAGCTCCTTCACAAGCACACGATTTCCTCCATCTGCACTGAACTCGAGCTGGTAATGAAAAAAAATAGCCTTTAACACAAGTTATTATTATGCCTATCCCTATACTTCATCACTTACCCGTGCTGGTTATCTACACGACGCAGAACAGCACTACGGTGAATATCTCGTAGCAGTCCACGAAACAGCAACTTCCACATGCGTCCTTCCTCAGCTGGTCTTGCGAAAATGTGCACAGATTCAACAAAACTCCACACGATTCTTAGTTGCACCAGTTGTAAACGAACACGAACTCGATTAAAGGCCGTCAGACGACCGACCCTCGAAATTCCTGGAGGCCACGTTGCCAAGCGGTGTATTTTTTATTAATAAATTATTCTCCATCATCCACGACTCGTTCATTTTCCTTTTTTTTATATTATTTTTCATATCTCATAACAGCCCATCGGGTAATTAGTACACTGGCTAGTTATTTCCCAGCCTTCGTCCTGCCGTTCACCTACGAAATTTTGGACAACGTCAGGACGAACGTCCGGTCAGTGCAAAGCCACTCGTACAACATTTAGACGGCCGTTATTTCAACAATTGTCGAGCGAAGACAGAACCAATTTCAGCGATGTTGTTCAGTTTTTGGCCGGCCAAGTTCAACATTGAGTCAGCCTTCGGCAGGCCACCGGCCGATCTTTGAATGTGCTTTAAGCCGCCAATTAAGCCAATTACCCAATAGCAAACGGTAGTACGATGTCGTCGCCTTCATCCCCATGCACAATTCGTATAACTACTAAAGGCAAAGAAAAAAAAAGCAAAAAATTCAAGAGAATTCTTCTGTGTTATTTCAAGGGTAGGCAATGAGACACTGACAAAGAAACTACAAGAATTGTGTAAGCTCAATTATAGTCTGTTTTGACATTACTAGACTCTTTGAGCCCTCCAACTGTAACTCACTTGGTGGAGGAATGCTGCACGCGTAGAATTCACACGGGTGAAACCCATGGGCAAATACAAGAACTTACTTTGATCAAGACGCCCGTTACATCTTGGCCTACCTTTTCGATGCTGTACAATGACAGAGCACGCCAACGTTTTTATCAAGTCTTCCCATTCCAATATGACTGTTCTCCTTTCTTTAGCCGATCCTTCCAAAACTCCCATTGAAAGCACTCGTCCAACCAAGACTTCAGCCACAGTATCAGAAAAGCACCCCATCACCCAGGCAAAGTTTTCGCTTTTCTACGCAACCCACGACAAGCTTTCTTTGATTAGCTAAATTACTGGACTGCCTTACGCAAATTAACCAATCGTTCCTAAGCCGTTTGGCATCAATTTCAGAAAACTACACCAAGGAACTGTTATTTACAATCCGCAATTACCATCACTACCTGGTATATCGACAAAACTTTGAGTGTGTAAGTGTATACTCAAAGCAACAAATGGGCTAGTTCCAGTACGAAGTTTTTCTTTAGCTGCTTCCGAACAGCCAGTGGAGAAATCACGAAATTTGTTTTTAAAACTGTTAAAACTGAAGAATTCACTACGGTCCTCTTAGTGTCATAAGGACCTTGATATGATAAAGCAGAAGACTTACCTGCAAATAAATACAAGATTCAAAGCAATGCTTGCTCTCTTCTCGTCGTCGGCTTCGTGTTTGTAAACAAACCAGTATTTCAAGTCAACGTTGCATATAATCGTTCCACTTTGGGAGAATTTACAGAACAAATAAATAATTGTTATAATCAAAGCCATGCTTTGAATTACTAGCGTCACTGGTTTCTGTTGCAAAACTAGATACTTTCAATTACAATGTGGGGATAGCTATTGTTTTTCCGAACAAAAAAATGCCAAAACGTACAAAGTGGAGACACTGTTACAATGTCAATTTGATGTTAGCGTGGGCGATTCTGCAATTCCCTTCGGCTCTTTCCTTTCGCTTTCTTACACTTCCGTCACCGCTTTCCCGGCGTTTTCTGCGATTTTTCGCCTTTTTTCTTGACGTTTCTTCCTTCACTTTCTACGATTCTTGACCACTTTACCCTCTCTTCCTTTAATTCTTCACCTCATTTCACCACGGGTATACTGAGATTCTTGGGACTAGCGAACCCCTCGGTCTCGGCTCTTGTAAATCGGTTTACATGCTTCAACTGTATCGTTCCAATTAATCCCACGTACTAAACTCCCACCCAAGACAACTTTTCACACGTGTTTCAGAGACCAAAAACAAGTGACTCATCTTCTTGGAACAGAAGAAGATTTACAACTCGACGTTGAAAGATAGCATGATCCTCGGTTTGTTGTTAAAGGGCGAATTCATGCCCCTTGTCCTTCGGCGTCGAGATTAACAAACGGGTCGTTAACTCTAGTAGCGCAAAGGCCGTAGTCAGCAAGGTCAAAAGTTCTTCGAAGCGAGGGTGGTCAGTAAAATGTGTAGTTTTGTTGGTTTTGGCCATTTGCATAGGCATAGGCAACGACGGAAGGAGGGATTTATGACTTAATGAGGTTTGGAAACATGCTTATCTCTGTCGACCTTAAGAAATTCAGATGATAAACATGTTTCGTGGGAACCATATCAACGTTGATACAGATGTGAACTTGGTCGTTTTGCCGACGTTTTGTCAGTAATGTTATTCTGGGTGCCTGTAAGGATCTATCTGTCTCTCTATCTCTCTACCTGTCTACCTATCTATTTATCTATCTGTCTGTCTACCTGCTTATCTTACCATACTTCATATCTATTTTTTGTTTATCGATGAGATGCTTAATTGAGAAACTAGAATGATCCTTGTTGTTATCATCCATAATAGCAGTGTTTATGTAAATCATCTGAGAAGGATATGTAAATCGTGTGTTTTTAACCATGATTAATATTACGTTTAACAAAAGAAAGACAGCAGTGAGTTCAAATACAGTTTACATTAAAAACACTTAAATAAAAATAAAACACTTCCTAACCTTAACAGTAAATAATAAAACATTCATAACTATTTCTATTGTTTAACTACTATTATCTTTTTTATTATTGCGTGTTATATATATTTCACACATTATTCTGTATATATTATTTATTTCGACGAAAAATCGCTGGAAACTTGTCACCAGGGTCATCTAGTAGTACATATTCAAACTTCATGCTTCTTGATGCGCCTCCCATTAGACCAGGGTCAAACACAGGTCACAGAACTGGCTTTGAAGACCCTGACCCGGGTCAGATATAGATCATATCTCCGCTAGATTTCTTGTCCAAAAGCCGAAATCGAGTCGTAAGAAAGTACCCACAAATCTGCTCAGCTCACTTTGGTACATGTGCACTAATCCAACGGAACACACTGGTGACCAATCAACAAGTTAAATTTAAATATATAAATGTATGTATATATATATATAACTACAGTCTTCCTCTTTGTTAACTGTTCTGTTGATTTATTCAGTTTACTTTCACCAAATCAGTTGCGCAGTATGGGCTATGTTAAATAAGACTTGCACGGTATGCTCATGGTATGCTGTTTAGGCGAATCCTGAATCTGCTTTCATGTAGCCAAACATTTCTCAGACGTGTTTGTACATATACCCAGTGAGTTTTATCAAGACATTGATAAGCTCTAGACAAGATAAAAGCTTGAAATAAAATCTGGTCACGTTCCGGTTAAAGCTAAGTAATACAGTACAAATATAAGTCAGTTTTTGGAAGGGAAAGTTGAGTTATTGGCAAGTTAGAAACGATGGAAGACCCTGTTGTTACCAAGTTCCGAGAGTACCTTCGTATTCGAACAGTGCAGCCGACACCGGACTATGGTAATCCATTAAAGCTTGAAATGATATTTAAATTTCCTATGTTAAGTCTCTTAACGTAACTAACTCATAACCGTAACTGTAATCGTAGACTTGCACGGCAATTCGTAACAATAACATCTTTAAACTTGCGCTTTAACATGAGAATCCAAATGACATAAACTAACATGTTTTTTATGCTACTTTATTATATATTTGTTTGTAGATGGTGCAATCAAGTTCCTGCAAGCCTACCTCGACGAGATCGGAATCCCGCACAAAGTAGTCACCTTGACGCAAGGGAAACCCATCCTTCTGGCTACCTGGAAAGGCGAAAATACTGACCTACCTGCTATTCTGCTCAACTCGCACACGGATGTGGTTCCAGTTTTCCCTGTAACATTACCTTTCAATACTAGAAACATTTCATGTATCAGAATTACAACGTCAGTTTCATTACAGGATCACTGGAAGTACGAGCCCTTTTCTGCCACAAAGGACGAGGATGGAAAGATCTACGCCAGAGGTACTCAGGATATGAAGTGTGTCACCATTCAGTATCTCGAGGCTATCAAACGGCTGAAGCAAGCGAACAAGACCGTTCAAAGAACGGTTCATCTATCTTTCATGCCAGGTGTCCCTTTTAAACCTTGAAGATTAACTTTTTTTAGTGTACATTCTAAACGTATGTTATATATTGTTTATATTATGCTTTGGCAGAGGAAGAAGTGGGTGGCAAGCTCGGCATGGAAACATTCATCAAATCGGCCGAGTGGCAGGCGCTGAAGGTTGGTTTCGCCCTAGATGAAGGACTGGCCAACCCCGGACCGGCTTATACGGTTTTCTATGGCGAACGAATGCCCTGGTGTAATTGTTTCTCCTTTAAACTTTGGTTAATGTAGTCTTAATTAACGTTGGTCTTATTACATACTACTGTCAAAATTATAAGTGTTAATGATGTAGGGATCAAAGTAAGCTGCCCAGGAAATCCTGGACATGGATCCCGCTTCATCGAGAACACAGCTGCCGAGAAGATTCGCTACTTGATCAACAAGTTCCTGGACTTTCGACAGACTGAGAAGGAGCGACTGGAAGCTAATTCCAATTTCACTCTGGGCGATGTGACCACAGTCAATTTAACTCAACTCCAGGTACTTCAAATGAACTTTAATCAACTTTTATCAGTGAATTACTACGCTACCGTTCTGATTCTCAAAGGGTGGACTTCAGCCGAATGTCGTTCCAGCAGAGCTGGCCGCCATCTTCGACATCCGCGTCACTCCGCACGCCGATGTCACCGAACTAGAGGCTCGTTTCAACCAGTGGTGCAGAGAGGCCGGAGAAGGAATCACCATCGAGTTTCTTCAGAAATTCATAAACCAGACTGTGACACCCATTGATAAGAATGATCTGTGGTGGAACGCATTCTCCACTGCGTGCGAAACAATGTCAGTATATCATCCATTAAGCAATTCAGTCCAAATAACGGTTCTCTTTGTCGTGTTTTACACAGGGGTATGGAACTCAAGTGCGAGATCTTCCCGGCAGCTACAGACAGTCGCTTTTTACGAAAGGTACAAACTCTTTACATTCGAACATTGTCTTACTATAAAGACAGAAATGTACACACTACATAAGCTTGAAAAATTCATTATAGCTGAGCTAACAGCTCAAATTCACTGAAAGTTATGTGGAAGAGCAGTGTATACTCTGGGTAACTTTCTATTGCTCTACAAATGATACCTTTAAAGATATATGGATATACGTAAAGGTAAACTGTTCGCTGAAGCAGTAATCAATACCATTGTTATATAGATTGGTGTTCCCGCCCTTGGATTCTCACCTATGAACCATACTCCAATTCTGCTTCACGACCATAACGAATTCCTCGAAGAAAAAGTCTTCCTTAAGGGAATCGACATTTACTGCGAACTGATTCCTGCCTTAGCCAACGCTATCTAGTACGTCAGTTGTTTGGGAGTTTAACCAAATCGTGTATACGACTAACACAGAAATCTGACTGCAGTAACGACCAGAAAGTGTAAGCTACACTGCTTTGCCGTAGCGTTACTGCAAGTCCTCATAAATACTACTGAAATACACGACCATTATCGGTTTCGGAAATACTATCAGCAGGTGCTGAATTGAGTGCTGAACAGAATGAGGAAACCAATTTCCTTGAAATTACCCGCCTTCAAGTCGACTAATAACTTCCAATTTTCAAAGTGCAATTAAAAACTACACCGTAACCCTTTCTCAGGAGGATAACGTCAGAGCCATTGGTACCCACCTTGGAACATCTACGGTGATCTGGTTCCAGTCATTCAGAAGAGGTATTCAATCCTATCAATATTGATAACAATAACTTGCATAGCTATTGAATTAGTCCTATTCGTTTTTCAGTCGCTTCAAGTAAACCACACGTGTTTTTTATGTCGCGGGTCTATGGACCAGTCGGTAACACACACTTGCGTATCTGGATAGATAAGTGCAAGGTGACAGGTTCATGTAGCCGAAAACCAAGCAACCAGTTGCCAAGTTTCGAACCGTTTTGGTAGTTCATCGATTCAATTTCATCGCGTGCCAGAAAAGTTCAGACCTGTGAATTATTAATAATACTTCCAGCTATCTTTTTCGTATTGTAAATTGATATAAACTCCGTTTGGCTTAGACCAGGCTGGCGATTATTATCGCACCAATGAACTTTATCTGTTTAGCAAAGTTGTACAGTCTGTTCCACCAAAAAAGGGTATACAGCAAGAGACAAATCATCCAATTTTTTTGCTTACAACTTTTAAAGGTTTTGTTGGTTAACAATACAAATTTACATGACGATTCTACTATTAATAAGTTATATAACCTCAAATTCTAAGTGCTGTTGGGCCCGTAGTTAAGCCAAAAATTAAATTTTGAAATTGACACCCACTACGCTGTACTGTGCCCTTCTATCTGGAACAGACTGTACGTTCTTATTCTTACCTGTGAAGACCGAGAACGAGTAAACCCAGTTCGGTCGTGCGTCGTCAAAAGTTGACGCGTTAGACGCAGTCGAGTTCTCAATCGTTAGAGGAAGAGCTAGACACGTGCCGGTACTGGCTGTAAAAGTCCTTATAGATGGCCATTTCAGACGGGTTTATTAGATCTTGTTAATAATAGCCGTTGATTTGATTGTGCTTACGAGAAAGTGGCAGTCGTCAGTAGCAGGTATTCTACAAACAAAAGAATAGATAGATTGGCGGATCGACAGATGAACAGATAGATGGAGGGATAGAAAGACGGATAGATAGATGGATGGCTTGATGGATTGGTAGTTAGATGGATAGATCGACTGATAAATCGATAGACGAATAGATATGCAGGTTGATGGACAGATAAATGGATGGCCGTGATAGACCGATATAGAGAGCTGGATGGATAGATGGATCCTAGACGGATAAATTGATCAATAGACGTGTAGACAGATCGATAGAGAGGTAGATGCGTGGCTTGATAGATTGATAGATAGAATGATAAAATAAAAGTGACTGATATGTATAATATGACTGTGATTAGACCATATGATTAATATAGAATATGACAGGGTAAAATAGCTATATGGGGGGTAGGGAGGGTGCAAAGCTAAGCTGTATAACTGCACTTGCCACTTACTCGGATGCTATATAAGAGACAAGCTTGTATCGCTGGCATTGTGCTACATGCTTTGTAGCACGCGTTGCGCTCTATAAAATGGAGAATGGGCTGAGAGAAAAGAGTCCGTCGAATAAAACGGCTGGCAGTGAAGGTCGCTGATTTTCACCGAGGTACCTACAGTCTAATAACCTTGCCAACATTAAGGTGTATTTACAGGGTAGTTGACTTGGTCAAAGCTTTTGAGGGTTACTGCTTTTAACGTCGTGATGTTGCTCGCTCTCAAATCCCTGCACATAACTTGAAACACAATTAATATCGTTGAAATAATTACTTGCACAATGACACAAGGAGGCGAAAAAGTAAGAAGGTGTTCAGGTATTCAAGTACAGTTTTTTTAAGTAAAGAATTCGCTAAACATTATTTTTCAATTATAACTTCAAATTACTTTCGTTGTCGTGCTATATACGCTACCGCTGCCTTTCCTGCTAAGTTTAACTGCAAGAGTCAGTTCTAAAGGGTTGCTTTTCAAATTATTCTTTATTGAGAAATCCGTCTGATTTTAATGGATGTTGAATTGATGTCGTGACTGTGTTTAAGAAATGTCTACGGCCATTTCTGTAGCAACTGACTGTACTAAACTGTAAGTATACTACTATTTTATAGTACTATACTAGTAAGTATACAACGACAGAATATGTGGATTGTTTTAGTCAGTGATGATTCATTCAGGATTCAAAGATGTTTTCAGTGTTAATTCATCAGTGAGTTGCCGCTCTCGTATTCTGAAATTTTTGTTTTAAATATACAGTTGTATTGCTAGTTGGCCGCTTGGCATACTAACATTAATTTCTTCCGGATAAACAATAGAGGGAGAATTTCCTAAACTGCGCAGGAGATGGCCGCCAAGAGTATGGCGCAAAATGGTGCGCAAGTCCCTAGACGTTTAGTTGCTTGCTCTGCTGCCAAATCAACCAATTCCAGTTCAAACACCAGAAGCAAAACCAGTTTCCTGGTGTCCTTAAGGGGCCCCACAGGACTGTAATGTTCTTTATCTTGAAGACATTGATTATGCGGTACATTTGATGTAATCGCAGATTGTCCGGAAAGACGGTCGGAAAGTCCTAATCCTCTGTTACGAACTGTTTAACATTGTGATGCTACTAACCAAGAGGAAGAGGATTTATGCGGTTTCGTCCATTGTACCATGGCATTGGTATCAATAATCTGTCTCAGTCTGTAGACTAATTACAGTAGTCTAGTGGTAATAGTAGCCTGTATAGCCTTAAATGTCTGTAGCTTGGAACATTTTGGTGCTGTTTATGCTTTTCCGCAGTGTGGGATCCGAGATGAAGACATCGTTCATTCATAAAAACTTGTAAAATTTTGATCGTGCTAGCGCACTCAGTCTGAAGTAGGTTGCTTCTGCTGTTATACGGGATATCTTTGAAGCAAGGAAGGTATTCTTGTCATTTATGGTCGGTTTACTGCATGGTGCGAATATCTCGACGAATTTGGAGTCCGATCTAAATCCAAAATGTGAGAAGAGAACTGGCATCACTTTCTCGGTCCACTGATGTGTTATAACATATGGTACAATTATAGTCTAATGGGCGTCCGACTGTCTGGTTGTATAGTCTATCAAAACAGATAAAAGCTAAATTAGCTGATTGCAAGCTACTAGTACTACTAGTACTTTGGGGATAGTAAGTAGGAAATTACTATTATTCTTTATTACCAATACGAATTACTTGGTCAATGAACTCTGAATGAACTTTGAATCTTGAAAGTTCCTGTTCTAATGGAGCTGTATGGTTTTCTCATTGTTAAGATTCATCAGTTACTGTTGACAAGACGTATGCGTGACACAGCTTACGTTGTGTATTTAAACAGCACTTGTAAAACGTGACACTGTAGTCCTCCAATGTGAAAGCAGTAAAGGACGTGGTGGTTATTGCTTTGCGAAAACGTGTTATCAAATTCCTAAGATATCGAGTAATCTTATACTTGTTTCTACTAAGAACCCAAAGAGCTGGCGTTTTAACGTTACGTCCTAAACAGCGTTGGCTAGGGCAGGAATCAGTTCGCAGTAGATATGGATACCCTTAAGGAAGACTTTTTCTTCGAGGAACTCGTTATGATCGTGTGGCAGGATTGGGGTGTGGTTCATAGGTGAGAATCCGAGGGCTGGAATACCAATCTGTATAGAACGATTATTTTTAATTCCTGGTTTTAACGGACAAAGTGCTCAACTATTCGTTTTCATATCCTCAGAGTACAGTACAGTAGTACCGTTACCCAAGTTTGGTGTACTATTTGTGAACAAAACCTCTGTTCAGGTCATCTGGTTTGGCTAAACTAAAGTTTGGAACTTTCATTGACACGACATGCTATAACCATTACTTATTGAAGTCAACGCAACCCCGTGTCATTTCTATTTGTACGTTAATCCTCCATCTAAATTACATTAAGCTATTCATTGTTTGTTCGAGTGTTCCAATATCGCACCTTTCGCAAAAAGCGACAGTCGGTAGCTGCTGGCAAGATCTCACACTCGAACTCCATTCCCCTGTGTAAAACATAAGAAACGGAAATGGCATTTAGACTGAAATTCCTAGTGGAAAACATGCTGACATTCTTTCGCATGCGGTGGAGAATGCATTCCACCACAGATCATTCTTGTCGATGGGTGTGACAGTCTGGTTGATGAATTTCTGAAGAAACTCGATGGTGACTCCTCCTCCGGCCTCTCTGCACCACTGGTTGAAACGAGCCTCTAGTTCGGTGACATCGGCGTGCGGAGTGACGCGGATGTCGAAGATGGCGGCCAGCTCTGCAGGAACGACATTCGGCTGAAGTCCACCCTTTGAGAATCGAAACGGTAGCGTAGTAATTTACCGATAAAGCTTGATTAAAGTTCATTGGAAGTACCTGGAGTTGAGTTAAATTGACTGTGGTGACATCGCCCAGAGTGAAGTTGGGATTAGCTTCCAATCGCTCCTTCTCAGCCTGTCGAAAGTCCAGGAACTTGTTGATCAGGTAGCGAATCTTCTCGGCAGCTGTATTCTCGATGAAGCGGGATCCGTGTCCAGGATTTCCCGGGCAGCTTAATTTGACCCCTTTTAGAAAAACAACCATTAATTGGCACTAATAATTAAGACGGTAATTGGCAATTTGAATTAAGACTACGAGCCAAATATGAAATTATATGCCATTTGAGATTAATATATCAAAAGCTAAAGAGGAAACATTACACCAATGCATTCGTTCGCCATAGAAAACCGTATAAGCCGGTCCGGGGTTGGCCATTCCTTCATCCAGGGCGAAACCAACATTCAGCGCCTGCCACTCGGCCGACTTGATGAAGGTTACCATCTGAGCTTGCCACCCACTTCTTCCTCTGCCAAAGCAAAATATAAAACTAAATATAAAACACCGAAGAATAGTCTTGTCTCCACTGCCTTCTTTTTTGCAACATACTACTTATGTTGCCGTCATTTTAATTCTTCTTTATATTCGCGATTTTTAAAGTGTCTCTCGCAGTAGTTAGTTTTAGCTAACCTAGCTTTGCGGTACTTTTCGATTCAGTTTGTAAAAATTAAATTCAGTGGATGAATTGTTTTTGTTATTTGCAGTGTGTGTTTGCGGATAGCAATAAAAAAATTCACTGTTATTCATAGCTGGGAAATTCTCAACCAAAAAAAGGGCGAAATGTCGAGTTGATTCATGTACAACACGTGGGTACGGAGTCGACTTGTCCGATGACGCAATTGAGTCGCAACCAATATGTTTAGCATATACACTAATAAAATGGACAGGTTGATCCTCAAGGTATGAAATGATACCTGGCATGAAAGATAGATGAATCGTTCTCTTAACGGTCTTGTTCGCTTGCTTCAGTCGTTTGATAGCCTCGAGATACTGAATGGTGACGCACTTCATATCCTGAGTACTTCTGGCGTAGATCCTCCCATCCTCGTCCTTTGTGGCAGAAAAGGGCTCGTACTTCCATTGGTCCTGTAACGAAGCTGACGTCGTAATCCTGATACACGAGATGCTTCCTAGTATTAAAAGGTAATGTTACAGGGAAAACAGGAACCACGTCTGTGTGCGAGTTGAGCAGAATAGCAGGCAGGTCGGCATTTTCGCCTTTCCAGGTAGCCAGTAGGATTGGTTTCGCTTCCGTCAAGGTGATTACTTTGTGCGGGATTCCGATTTCGTCCAGGTAGGCTTGCAGGAACTTGATTGCACCATCTACACACAGATATATTATAAATTGGCATAAAAAACACGTTAATTTAAATAATTTGGATTCCCATGTTAAAGTGCAAGTTTAAAGATGTTATTGTAACGAGTTGCTGAGCAAGATTACGATTACAGTTACAGTTATGAGTTAGTTACATTAAGAGAAGTAGCGCAGGAAATTTAAATATTCTGTGAAGCTTTGATGGATTACCATAGTCCGGTGTCGGCTGCACTGTTCGAATACGAAGATACTCTCGGAACTTGGTAACCGCAGGGTCTTCCATCGTTCCTAACTGGCCAATAACTCAACTTTCCCTTCCAAACACTGACTTGTATTTGCACTGTAATACTTAGCTTTAACCGGAACGTGACCAGATTTTATTCCAAGCTTTTATCTCGTCTAGAGCTTATCAATATCTTGATAAAACTCACTGGGTATATGTACAAACACGTCTTTGAAATGTTTGGCTACCTGACAGCATTTATCATAGATTTAGGATTCGCCTAAACAGCATACCGTGCAAGTTTTATTTAACATAGACCATACTGCGCAATTGATTTGGTGAAAATAAACTAAACAAATTAACAGAAAAATTACCACAGGGGAAGCTAGTAAACATAGTTCTACCCTCACCGAGGAATAGTTTGTCTCTATTGCTTTCTTTTCTGCACCGCAGTACAATACTCACGTAGCTATAATTTAATTCAGTTTTGGTGTTTCGCGATTTTAAACTCTCTCGCAGTAGTTAGTTTTAGGTAACCTGGCTTTGTCTGCCGTGCTTTAGATCCCATTTAAATAATGTTTAGTGAATGAATTGTCTTTGTTATTTGCCATGTGTGTTTGTGAGTAGCAATCGAATGATAATTACTCTAAATTATTCATTAGCTGGAAAATTTGCAATTAAATTCGACCGCCATAGAAAAGAACGTCAAAAGTTGAGTTGACTCATGTACGACACGTGGGTACGCAGTTGAGTCGAGCGCCATTGAAATGAGCGTCAAAAGTTGGGTCGACTCATGTACGACACGTGGGTACGCAGTTGTGTCGACCACAGTTGAAATGAGCGTCAAAAGTTGGGTCGACTCATATACGACATGTGTGTACGCAGTTGAGTCGACCGCAGTTGAAAAGAGCGTCAAAAGTTGAGTCGACTCATGCACGACACATGGGTATGAAGTTGAGTCATGCGACGACGCAATTAGTCATGCTGAGTCATTGAGTCATGATGACGTCATAGATGGTAATGGCAACTCACAATGGCCGGGCATGCCCGGACTTGTTTGGCTCCCATGTAAAGAGATGGGACAATTAACATAAAAACAGATAGGGAATTTGGAAAAACGGGGAAAAAAACGAAAAAAGAACATGAAGTGGAAAAATGCGAACACTATGTTTATCAATAGTACGTAGTAGTAAAGTTAAGTGAATTAGATGAGTAATTAAAAAAATGTTTTAGTAATGTTGTTTTTTTATTGAAATCTACATGGCATTCGTTCACTTTAGTAGTTTGAGACGTCGAAATGAACTATTGTGTTCGCTATACTTGCCGTATTGATTAGATTTGCAACCAAAATTTCCATATTTGTCCAAGGTAGAACGTGTTGTACAGATCTGTATTAGGATATCTACAGCATTCAGTTAAATTTGGTAATTCAACTATATTACAGTATAAAAAGCAATCGGAATAGCAAGCAAAAACCGACGGTGACGATAGAGGAATCCATGGAGCGGGTCATGGGAAAGCGGCAATTAGAAAGTTATGTGGACCTAGCTAAGGCGCTGGAAATAAAAGAATAGTCGACAACCGTTTAGTTGCAAAGCATTGTCAGAGGGTATGTAAAAATTTTCTTCGGAGAGCATTGACACAGACATTTTTCGGTAAAGTTGCATACAAGCGATACAGAGGTTCCCCTAATGATTTCTTTAGAAAGCTAGTTCTAAGATACGGAGATTTCGCAATTTTATTTGTTAACTGGTTTACAAGCATTTATACAGAGGTTGCCATTACGCACTTCATTTGAAAGTTTGTTGTAAATTCGTTGGAATAGACGATCTCGTAGTATTTTGATTATAAACTTGGTTATAAGCACTGATACAGAGGTTCCCGTAGTCATTTCCATTGAGATCTAGTTGTAAACATTGAAACAATGCAGCAGTGTCGAACGAAACTAGTAGGAAAGCATTCAAAAAGAACATCTATAAACACGGTTTTAAGAATTGAAACAACAGAAGATCTCGAAGCGGCTTCATATGGAACTCTATCCATAACTATAACTTATAACTAAAACATAATTTTACCTTATAGTTATAACTGAAATATCTGATGATTAATATAACTAAAATATGAAGCTTTACAACAGAGGATCTCGTACTCGGTTGTATCAAAAACTTGGTTATGAAACTAGACTAAGCGTTGACGTAGAGGTTGTAATGGTGATTTCACTTGAAAGTCCCTTGTAAGGCTACTTAACTTGACATGAAACGTTTTACTTTTATACCGTGACAAACATTACGAAGTAACTTGATTTGACATGAAGTGCATTACATTCATAGTGTGACTAGCATTACGAAGTAACTTGATTTGACATGAAACGCATTACTTTCATAGTGTGACTTACATTACAAAGCAGCTTAGCTTGACATGAAACGCATTACTTTCATAGTGTGACTAGCATTACAAAGTAACTTGATTTGACATGAAACGCATTACTTCATAGTGTGACTTACATTACAAAGCAGCTTAACTTGACATGAAACGCATTACTTAAGTAGTGTGACTAGCATTACAAGGTAACTTGATTTGACATGAAGTGCATTACTTTCATCGTGTGACTAGCATTACGAAGTAACTTGATTTGATATGAAACGCATTACTTTCACAAAGTGACTAACTTTACCAAGTAACTTGATTTGACATGAAGTGCATTACTTTCATAGTGTGACTAGCATTACGAAGTAACTTGATTTGACATGAAATGCATTACTTAAGTAGTGTGACTAATATTACAAAGCAGCTTAACTTGACTTGAAACCATTACTTGCATACTGTGACTAGCATTACGAAGCAGCTTAACTTGACACGGAATGCAATGTTTTCATAGTATGTCTAACATTACGAAGCAGCTTACCTTTACATGAAACACATTACCTTCGTAATGTGACTAACAACGAATTTGTCACTACATAGCACATTACTTGGTATACACAGTTCATACCGTAATGCCTGCTATCACACTTTTAAGCTATATAAGCGGTCCTCTTATTTAGCACACTTGATTGAACACTTGATTAATTGCATTGACACAGACGTTCCTATTATGTTTTCGTTTGAAAGTCGGTTCTGAGGCATTGAGACACAAGATCTCGTAGCAATTTCGTTGTAAACTTGGATATTATCGTTGACACGGATGTTGTCATCGCGAATTCATTTGGCAGTTAGGTGCAAAGCATTGATACAGACGATCTCGTGACGGTTTCATTATAAACTGACATGGAGATTCCCATAAGAAACTTACATTTGAAGAATAGTTTTATGCTTTAATAAGAGCTCGAAACGGTTTCATTTGACAATTGCTTTCAAAGCATGGGCACAGATAACATTGACACATAGGTTCCACAAAGTAATCTCATCGGAGATCTACAAAGTTGCCTAGCATTGACACAGCAGATCTCGTAGCGATATTATTAGAAACTCCGAAAAAGTAAACGATAATTGTGTTACCCGAATCTTGTATTACCGCAGCGATTTTTTTCCCAGACTTAACATTAGTTCGGCGGACTAGGTTTCCCTAGAACGGGAATTAGCAGGTCAGATACTAGACTGCGTTAGCTAGAGCAGGAATCAGTTCGTAGTAGATATCGATCCCGTTGAGAAAGACTTTCTCGTCGGGGAACTCGTTGTGGTCGTGCGGCAGGATTGGAGTGTTGATCATGGGAGAAAATCCAAGAGCTGGAACTCCGATCTATACATGTTATATATTATTATTCCCATTTTTACATTTGTTATTATTCTGGCAATCTATTTATAAAATCAAACCTGCTTTAAGTATCGATTTTATTTCTAAATGATGATATTTTATTTACTTCTTCTTTTTATCATTATATATGTTACTATGTATTGCCAACCATGGTTTGCACTTGTCAGTAGCCCTAAAGTTAGCCTTTACATACTAATAGTGCTATGTAGCTTAGTTTTGTATAATAAGCGACATTTCTTGTGGAGTTCATAGTCTGGTACCTCTCGCAAGAAGCGACTATCCGTAGCTGATGGCCTAATCTCGCACTTGAGTTCCACGCCCCTAGAATGCAAAAGGTGACAAATTAGGCTCAGAATAGTGCTTTGAGAAGAAGACGTAGAACATTGCTAACACTGATTCGCATGTGGTCGAGAAGGTATTCCACCAGAAGTCACTCGTGTCAATGGGTGTGACACCTTGGGATATGGACTTCAGGATGGTTACTCCTTCTCCAGCTTCTATGCACCACTGGTTGAAACGAGACTCCACTTCGGTGAGATCGACGTGCGGCGTGATGCGGATGTCGAAGACGGCGGCCAGTTCTGCTGGAACGACATTCGGCTGAAGTCCGCCCTTCAAGAATCAAAACGTAACGTAGTAACCAACTAGAAAAAGTCGATTAAAGTTAATTAGAAGTTACCTGGAGTTGAGTTAAATTGACCTAGGTGACATCGCCTAGAGTCAGGTTGGGATTAGCTTCCAGTCGCTCCCTCTCGGCTTGTCGGAAATCCAGGAATTTGTTGATCACGTAGCGGATTTTCTCGGCAGCTGTCTTCTCGATGAAGCGGGATCCGTGCCCGGGGTTTCCAGGGCACTTTAATCCCTTTCAAAAAGAACAAATGTGAATAGCACTAACAGATTTGACGGCAATTCGCAATGTGTAATGGAACCAAGGTTAGTTAGTCCATTAATTAAGGTTAATAAGACTGAAATATCCCAAAGAACAGAAAACAATTACACCAAGGCATGCGTTCGCCGTAAAATACTCGATAGGCCGACCCAGGATTGGCCTGTCCTTCATCCAGGGCGAGTCCTACGTTTAGCGATTGCCACTCGGCTGATTTGATGAACGTTTCCATACCAAGTTTGCCGCCAACTTCTTCCTCTATAGAACAGAAACTGCAAAATTTTCATCCGCTTCATTTTAAGAGTTTTAATTGCAAATGAATTAACTTGTGTATATGAATGACAGTTAAAATAACTAGTTTATATTATAATATAAATAAATCAATGAAAAAATAAAATGTGCATAATTTTATGTGTAAAAAGGGGTCATGAAATTATAAAGTTGTAAAATATGTAAATAATGGGAACAAAAACAAGTACAGATAGTGAATGCGAGATACCCGGCATGAATGATAAATGAATCGTTCTCTTGCAGGTCCTGTTAGCTTGTCTGAGTCGTTTGATAGCCTCGACATACTGAATCGCCACACACTTCATATCCTGGGCCCCTCTTCCGTAAATCCTGCCGTCCTCGTCCTTTGTGGCGGAAAACGGCTCGTACGTCCACTTCTCCTATATACAAATCAGCGTTATATATAGACTTGTATTGTTTTTTATCAGCATCACAATCCCGATTTGTTTTTATTATCTGTTATCTTGAAGTGAAACAAAGTGTATGTACGGGTACAACTGGAACGACATCCATGTGAGAGTTCAGTAGAATGGCCGGAAGTTCGGGATTCTCTCCTTTCAGCGTAGCCACCAGGACGGGTTTGTCTCCCGCAAGGGTTGACTACCTGGTGAGGGATGCTGATCTCGTCCAGATAGGATTGCAGGAAAGATATCGCAGCATCTGGAAAAGCAACATGAGAAGGTGTTCCACGGTGCTTCGACTCCGAATAGTAACATTAGGATACAATTTACGGGTTACGTTAGGACGAGCTAACTGTATGTTTTAAAAGTTGTATCGGACTTGACCTTTGACATTTAGGACTGCTGACATGTCATTACTAATCAAACTGTACATTATACTATGGGAGAGAAACATAATGAATACGTACTTCTCGCGACAGCGATTCTTCGCGCCCGTTCGCTATTGGAATAGTAGTCTTCAGTATGGGATTCTCCTCGAGGTCCGTCAGTCCAGTATAGTCGATGGGTAGGTCACTTTTTTCCCGTAGGTAGGTCCATTCGGGGTTCGATCTCGTCACTTTATGGGTGCCACGCTAGCGACGTATCCGCTATACTATAGTATAGTAGGATAGGAAATTTTGCTTCAGTAAGACTGTAGTACAGGTTGACAGTTGTGTCGTTTATCGATGTAAACATTGAGGGTTTGGCTAAAGAGTAATATGAATCTTGGACTAATTGACGGTCTTTGTATCCGATCAGTATCTAGAATCATCACTACATTTTTATAATGCAGTAGTTGAGCTTTCATTGACGCTTAATTTGCTTTTTATAAGATACCATTTCCTCGGTTATGAAATAGAATACACTTAAAATAATTGACCAACCTTAAAAAAATTGTCGCAAAATACAGCTTTCCTCCCTACAATAGAAATAATATAACAATCATTACAAAGAGATGATGACTTTCACCATCGCCTGAATCTTCAAATTAACTCTTCCGTGACATTTTCGCAGTAGTTACACTTCAAACGGCGTACTTTTATCGCGATAGTTCCACTTTGGACTATTTTTAAATTTATTTCACATTTTAATTAAAAGTTCAATCTTCAAAGAATAAATTCTGACGTAGGTTTGTCTTAAAAGATCCCGTTTGATTTAGCGGTACGAGACTCAAAAACTGTTTTCGCGATTCGCTTTGTGTGCAGTCATCGACCTTTGGATGCGGCTAATCAGATAAGTGAAAGTAAAATGGTGGCACAACATGAAAAACACGCAAACTGGTGGGCAAGCATCTGAAATTCTCATGCAGGCCTTGTTTAAATGTCAAGTGAGAACTTCTTCAGGTGAATGGATGACGAAGTCGATCGTAAATCACGAAAGATACTTTAAGTCGTAAAACTGTTTACCAGTCTTTGAAATTTTGCACAACACAGTACGATAAAGCTAGTTTGGTGACCTTCAGAACAGGGTTGGATGCACTGAAGATGACAGAACTCCGTTACATAAGCCGATTGCAACGGGAGCGGGGTATCAGTTGTTCTACAGCGTAGTAGTATGGAGGATCCCGCCGTCTCCAGGTTCAGGGAATACTTGAAAATTCGGACGGTGCATCCAACGCCAGACTATGGTAAATGCAAGACATACTGATGTTCGATACTTTTCTGTATGTTGTGATTAGCTTCTATCTAACTGATTTTTATCTGACTTTTATCTGTCTTTCTATCTATCTATCTGACTGTTTATAACTACCTATGTTTGTGTATGTCTGTCTGTCTGTCTGTCTGTCTGTCTATCTCTCTACTTATCTATTTATCTACCTATCTGTCTATCTATATGTCTGTCTATCTGTCTATCTACCGATCTACCTATCTATCTAACTACCTATCTACCTACCTATCTGTCTATCTGTCTGTCTGTCTATCTGTCTAGCTGTCTAGCTATCGGCCTACCTATTTACCTATCTACTTATCTATCTATCTACTTATCTACCTGTCTGTCTATCTGTCTATCTGTCTTTCTCCCTTTCTACCTATCTACCTATCTACCTATCTACCTATCTACTTATCTACCTATCTGTCTATCTGTCTATCTATATGTCTAGTTATCTATAGATCTGTCCGTCTATCTGTATAGGTATCTATCTATCTGTTTGTTGTCCGTCTGTATATCTACCTTCTATCTAAATCTATTTATCTTTCTGTTTATCGATCTAGGTATCTATGTACCTAATGCATTTAACCATCTCCCTGTCTACTTAGCTATGTAAAGTCTTTGTTTATCTATCCATCTAAATGTCGCCGCTTGCTTGGAATTTTTTTTAGATGCTGCTGTACAATTTCTGCAAGCCTACCTCGACGAGATTGGCATCCCCCACAGGGTACTGACTTTCGCCGAAAACAAACCGATACTTTTGGCCACGTGGAAGGGAGACAATCAACAACTTGCGTCAGTTTTGCTCAATTCGCACACTGATGTTGTTCCAGTGTACGCGGTAGGATTGTTACAAAAATCTTATGTACAGTCTATGGTAATAAAAACAGGTTCTTGCCGAGTAAAAGTTGATTGCTTATTGCTCCTACATTTTCCAAGATACAGCAACTCAAAAATTGCTAAATGTAGATCTAATGCTACTTATTGCACTCGTTAAGTTTCATTCAAATCGACTTGTTAGTTTCGCCAAAATAAAATCCTAAAAGTTGCAAATTATTTCAATTCCTCGCCATTCAGAACCCTTTGTTTAAAACTCTTTAGATTCTACATGGGTAATTATTCAACTTGAATTACAGGATCAATGGAAGTACGATCCTTTCGCTGCGGTCAAGGACGAAAATGGCAGGATCTACGGCCGTGGAGCGCAGGATATGAAATGTGTCACCATACAGTATCTAGCTGCCATCAAGAGACTCAAAGAAGCTAACCGATCCTTCAAAAGAACCATCCACCTGTCTTTTATGCCAGGTTTCTGTTTAGCACATTTCGGTGTTCGTATTCGATGAATTTTAAGAAATAACGTTGAATTGTTAACAAGCTATTATAAAAATGAACTGCAGATGAAGAAATTGGCGGTGAAAAAGGTATGCGAGCGCTGGTCAATTCTGCCGAGTGGAAGGCCTTAAATATCGGTCTGGCCCTGGATGAAGGACTTGCCAACCCCGGGTCCGCTTTCACGGTCTTCTATGGAGAACGACTGCTTTGGTGTACGTCTTATATTCGTATTCTCACTAGTAGATGGTAAATCGTAATTCTTACATATTCGTAGTGAACTCATATTCTTGAATCACAATTTGATATTCGAGTACAGTATTAAGATTCCTCTCATACTTCCGATGTACAAACTGCTAACTGACGAACAAATGAGTCATGTTAATAATCATCACAAACATAAAAAGGGATCAAAGTGAAGTGCCCTGGACATCCTGGACATGGATCCCGCTTCATTAAAAACACAGCCGCGGAGAAAATCCGCTATGTCATCGACAAGTTCCTGGATTTTCGACAAGCCGAGATGGATCGACTAGAAGCCAATCCCGACTTGACTCTGGGTGACGTCACCACAATCAATTTAACCCAACTCCAAGTACTTTAACCTCAACTTGGAATCAACACGATGGTTAATCGATTCGGTTCTGTTTTGTAAAGGGCGGACTCCAGCCGAATGTCGTTCCAGCAGAGCTGTCGGCCGTCTTCGACATCCGCATTACTCCGCACGCCGATGTCGCTGAACTGGAGGCTCGTTTCAACCAGTGGTGCCAAGATGCTGGAAAAGGAGTCACCATGGAATTCCTGGAGACGAAACCCGGTCAGCAAACTTTGACATCCATCGATCAGGAGGATATATGGTGGAACGCCTTCTCTACCGCCTGTGAAAAGATGTAACACAGTTATTGACATACAAAATCAAACTATCGAGCTTGAACTACTGTTGCTGTATCAGGGACATGGAACTGGAGTGCGAGATTTTCCCAGCGACTACCGATAGTACTTTCATACGAGAGGTAAAACTGATCACCATAATTCTTTTAATGGCGATTATTGAACTTATTCCCCGGTTGATTGTATAGGAAGGTGTTCCAGCGCTAGGATTCTCACCGATGAATCATACTCCGATCCTGCTGCACGAGCACGACGAGTACCTCGACGAGGAGGTCTTTCTCAGAGGGATCGATATCTACAGTGAACTAATTCCGGCGCTGGCTAACGCTTAGTTGACCTGAGATTTCAGTCTAGAGCACAGAAAAGGGAGGTCCTAAATGACGGGAAACGATTGCTTAATGTCTAGCTTTTCGGATTTCATTTTGGCCAAACTAATGAACCGATTTTAATGAAATTTTAAGGGAACATTAAGTGCTACCAGGACTCTTTCCAGTATTTTTGGGGCAGTTATATCTTTGATAGTGTAGGAGCAATAAGCAATCAACTTTCCCCCCAGCAAGAACACTTTCTTATTGCTCTAGACGGTACCTCTTGTTTGAACCATTAAAAGAAAAGCATCGTTTATTGACACGAATAAAGGAAAGAGGAAAGCTGATTTGGCTTTTAACTCAAGTGGTGGAGTGGTATATAAGCTCTGAGCTGTTTATTATAGTCGAAGAAACGGGTTAAGACATATCAAGTGTTTTTAATTATAGAGAGAAGAGAAAGATGACGTCTCTGGTGTCTTGTACGCAAAACATCTGAATGGCACTTTGAAATGGCAGTACTTTGTTTTCAAACATTTGGTGGAAAAAGAAAAGGCAAGAACATGCAAGTCTTATTGCACAAGCTTCTGCGGTCATTTGGTAAAAATAGAGAAAAAATTCGTGGAAGAATTTATGAATTTTAAGCTACGAATACAATTGCAGTAAAGAAGCTCTCAATTATTTGTTTAATTCCCAAAAATATTGGCTTTTTAAAAAAAAAATGGTTTATGTGGTTGTTGCTGGGGTGTTGAAAACTAAGGCTTTTTGTGAATCTTTCGCTTGTTTCTTCCCGGTAGAGCTTCTTCTTCGTCTTCATCGTAGTCGTAGCCGTCTTCGTCTTCGTCGAAATCTAGCCCGTTGACGTCAGTCGGGCCGGTACCTGGAATGATCAATGTTTAAAACTATTGTGAGTTTTGCTTCAGATTAGGCAGATGGACAGGTAGATAGACAGATAGATAGAGAGACAGATAGATAGATAGATAGGTGGATAGGTGAACAGGTGGATGGGTAGTGGATAGGTAGATAGGTAGGTAGATGGGTAGGTAGATGGGGAGGTAGGTGGGGAGGTAGGTGGGTAGGTAGATGGGGAGGTAGGTGGGGAGGTAGGTGGGGAGGTAGTTGAGAGGTAGGTGGGGATGTAGATGGGTAGGTTAGGTAGACGGGTAGATGGGTAGGTAGATAGGTAAATATGTAGATAAATGAATGGATTAGATAGTACAGAATCGAACCTTCTGGTAGCAGCAGTTCGGATTCGTCAAAATCAGCTTCATCCACCGGTGCCGGTGTAGTGGAACTGACACCACGTGACCCGCCGGAACGAGGTGTCGTATTAGCCGGTCGGGCCGTGGTCTTCGGTGCCGATCCCCTAGCGCTTCCGCTGGCCGGATTAGTGGCGGGTTGGTTCGGCTGGCGTCGGTTATTCGCAGTCACTGAAAGAAAAACAACACTTTTAGCTGAAGTCAAAAAAAAGATTCACTCTAAAGTTTTACAGGATCCTGCCGGAGGTTTCACCGCAGCATCAGTAACTTCTTCTTCTTCGTAGTCATCAAGTGCCTCATCAGGATCCTCTTCAGAATCCTCTTCTCCGATAAGGTCGCCGTAATCGTCAACGTTGGGATCGACGCCGGTTACCGACGAGGGCGGCGTGGGTCCCGCGGGAACTGCTGGAGCCGGCGGAGTTACAGGAGCTGCAGGAGTCGTCGATCGCGTTTCAGGAGCCACGGGAGTAGCCTCCTCGGGAATAGGTCCGCGGATGGATAAACCGGATTCAAGGGCGTTGAGGCGGTTCTGTAAACGACTGACTTCGTCCCTCAGTTCGCTGATGAGCTGATTCAAAGCAAGGATCGGTTCCGCCAACTCGGGTTCATCCGGTCGCAGCAAAGGTGTTTCTCCAACTAATGCTGTTATTCAATAAACCAATTAAAATTAATATTAATGAAATCACAAAAAATTCTAATCATGTAATATAATAGCTATACAAATTTAACTTAACTATTATTCTTTATTAACTTATGGTATTCATTATAATTGAAAAATGACATAAAAGATGATCCTTTTTACGCTCTAGATTGAAAGATTGAATGAGTTTAGGTAATGCAGTATCACAAACCTGAATCCCCTTTCTCTCCTTTAGATCCCGGCAGTCCGGTTAAACCAGGATCTCCTAATTTTTGCAAAGACATGAAGCAATCCTGAATTTGTGAAAAGACAGTCAAAAGTTAACGGATATTGTCTTACCTGGAGGTCCTCTGACGCCCTCAAAGCCACGCTCTCCTTTATCGCCCTTTTCTCCCTTGGGTCCATCAAGCCCCCTGCTGCCAGTTCCAGAATCGCTAGACTCGCCTGGAGGGTCAAGCAAAAGGGAACCTTAAGTCGTAAAAAAAACTAGTAATTTTCTATGTTTATTAACAACTCTCACCTCTGTCTCCCTTTTCTCCAGGTGGTCCCATGATTCCTGGCGGGCCTTGCGGGCCTGCAGGACCAGGGGGTCCGGGAGGACCTGGTGGCCCCTAGACCAGAATTACAATTTTACGGTGAGCATCATTTTATATAGATACTGAAAAGTATTAAAAAAGTACAGCGATATTCTTTTTGCCAGCAGCTATCTTGTCCAGATCCTCATCGTCGTCGTAACCAGACCCAAGTTCCGCTCCAACAGCAAGTCTCGAGTTGGCAGCAGAGATTCCGGGTAATCCAGCGGGTCCTACGGGTCCTGCTGCTCCAGGAGGACCGGGTGGACCTTGCAGTCCGGCTGGTCCTGGAACGCCTGGAGGTCCCAGCAATCCTTCTGGTCCTTGGGGTCCAGCGGCTCCTCTCAAACCAGGAGGTCCAGTTTCACCTTTGGGTCCAGGCAATCCTTGTAATCCGGCGATTCCGGGTGGTCCTGGGGGTCCCATGAGTCCTGGACT